>JASBWU010000010.1:600000-865396 GCA_030039245.1 Naganishia vaughanmartiniae | reverse complement strand
TGGAAATCCTACCCTAACCCCTAACCCCTAACCCCTAACCCTAACCCCTAACCCCTAACCCCTAACCCCTAACCCCTAACCCCTAACCCCTAACCCCTAACCCCTAACCCCTAACCCCTAACCCCTAACCCCTAACCCCTAACCCCTAACCCCTAACCCCTAACCCCTAACCCCTAACCCCTAACCCTAACCCCTAACCCCTAACCCTAACCCCTAACCCCTAACCCCTAACCCCTAACCCCTAACCCCTAACCCCTAACCCCTAACCCCTAACCCCTAACCCCTAACCCTAACCCCCTAACCCCTAACCCCTAACCCTAACCCTAACCCCTAACCCCTAACCCCTAACCCATCGCTATATGTTTGGGTAATCCTACCACCCCCTACTCCCCCACCTCAAATTATCATTCCGCCCCAAATCCAACCCACAAAATCTGCGGAACGTGGTCACGCCTTCATCAAGAAGTTCTTGTCGACAAAGGCGAACGACAAGCGAAAGCGACTTCCGAACAGCTAGCTGACAGCCGCCTCTTCGGTTCAAGCGGATGTCAAAAAATTCGTAGTCGGCTGACATCAAAAGTGTCAGTCATTACTCATCAACTATTCCGCGATTTGCAATCCGCGCGCCGCGCGTCGTTCGGAATTTATACCAAAGTGATCAAGATCGCGGGCGACCCTGATCATTGCCTCGATCCGGGTAGTACATATAGCGAGCTTTCAGACCCGATTCCCCCTCGTCTCGTATCCGTTTTGCTCTTCAGAGCAAGATCAGATGTCAATACTATAGTCACGTGTTTTCAACTATAGCTTAGTGGTTCGAACCCACTGCTTGTCATCAGTCTTAGCCTTAGCCCTGTTCCCTCTTGAGGTCATTGTCCCACCCAAGTGTTGAGTCTTACCTCAACAGCCTCCCGTTCGTCGCAGTCTTGGGTCAAGTGAATCTTGAGATCAGCGTCACCAAGACACACTTTTCTATCGACTTTTGGCTCCAACGAGACCAATTCGCCGAACCCACTTCGCCTGACCGCAACTTTCACCCGAAGGTTACTTGCCTGTTGGTCCAGGCCAAACCACAAGCAGTTTGGAGCGAAGTAAGAAGAGACGGGAAGGATCCGAGGATCAAACAGCTGGAGAAACACCAGTAACTCGCCACTACACCAGTTACCGGCACTTCCATACGAACCACACCATTACCCTCCTTGTCTTCGGCTTTGACACCGTCGAGGCAATGCTTCACAACCTCGCACTTGTTGAAAGAGACCGGAATGAGGCACTCGTCTCGATAGACTTTTTCGTTCGCCCCGATATTACCCAGCTCGTACCAGACGTTGTCGAGTGCCGCGTCATAACCAGTGTCGGCAAGAATCAACGCACGGATCCGGTCAGGCGAAAGACCAGGAACCCAAGATCGGACGTAGAGCCAAGGTCGAATGGTGAAGGAGTCGGGTTTGTTCATGAGGAAGCGAACCGCAAGAGGTCGAGCGATCAAGCCAGACAACTACAAGCATCAAAGAACAAAGCTGAATAAGCAATCCGATAAAGCCCAATCGCAAAGAGACCTAACATACCTTAAGATCGTCGAGCAATTTGCCTTGCCTCAAACTGGGCGATTCAGCCACAGCGGAGGGGTCAACAGAGTTCTCAGAAAGCTAACCAACACCAAACATAGTAACCCAGTTAGAAAACAAGATCCCAGCGCAAAATAAACGCAGTTCAGCTTACCTTTGAACCACTGAGACCAGAACCATCATCTTTGGGACCAGTCATTTCAACGTCTTGTTCATTTTCTTTCTCTCCACCTTCCTTAGAGGAAGATGAACTGTTCTAGAGCCAGAAGACAATATGACTCAGTACCAACTCAACACAAATATGGCAACAACCAAACTTACAGAGCTGGAGTCGCTCTCTTCCTCCCCAGATTCTTGTTCCCAACGTAGAGATACGTGGGAAAGTTCCAAGTCTGATGGTCGGTGATCAGCCCGAGGGAACAGAAAGGGTTCTTGGTGAGCGAGGAATTCTTCCAGGGAAGAAGAAGGCGAAGTGCAATCCCAGATGCATGGAGACTGCTGTTGATTGCTGCTATGCCAGAAGCCAGCATAACCAGCAAGACTTCGAGAAGCAGAAGAGCGCTCTTGAGACTCTCGTTCTCCCTAAAGGGCATTCAGCTATCTTCTTGCCGAAGGTTCACTGTGAATGCAATCCTATTGAGATGTATCAGGGGTATAGCAAATATCCATACCGGCAGTTGCAGAAGGGAAGCTTAGAGCAGGCTGAAACCGAGGTGGTAAAGGCGTTGGGAGGTGTTGGGTTGGCCAAGATCAAGCGTTACATCAACCGATCTTACGGTTTCATGGATGTCTACCGACATGGTCGGGTTGAATGCAGCGCTATGGGCGGTCAAGAAGCAGACGAGTCGCCGCAGGATCTCCGAGAAGGCGATGTCGGCCTTAGAGTCCTCCCTTACTAAGGAATCCACTTAGGGATGCCCGAAAATTCAACTTGTAACTTCAAAATATCATCAAATATGAATATCCTTCATTGGATTGTACCCTATGATGGCATTCCGAGGCAGGTCTCAGAATGTGCCCCGCATCTTTGGTCGTTGTTTTGGTACAAAGGGGTTCCAGATTGTAGGCCTATTCTATGGATGAACAACGGTAGTACTCCGAGGTCTCTACGATAAGTATTTCCCGAGTTATTAGCTGTCAAACATGGGCAAAACCAGCGAATTCGCCATCTCTTTGGCGGGCGTCGCCATCTTCGTCGAGGCCGTCGATACCCCCGTCAAATCGCTATACCCCTTGCTTTACATCCGCAACTTGAAACGGAACGTATTCTGGGTTCGGAGTGGGCCAGCTATGACGTATGCAGTGCTGCGGAAGCAATACATGGGGTGCCTCCCGAACCAGCAACAGATGGCGCCGTAATGCAAAAAACTGCACCATATTTTCGAAATCCAAACTGACAGAAAGGTTCTACCCATCTGAAAGATGCGTTTGCGCCACACAACGGGCCGATCTGACGGTTAGTTAGTGCGCTAATTTATTTTTCATTCTCGGCCCTCACTTGTCGCGTTTGGCTGTCCGGCACTGCTGTAGAGCCGTTTGTTCGTTGAGCGTTCAGACCGCTCGACTCGAGCGCGTTCAGACCGTTCCCAATTCATCGGCTAATCTAGCAGTCCTCACGCTCCCGCCATGGTCATTGGTTTCCTTTTCCTCCTTTTCGAAATCTTGCTGTAGATCCATAGAACGAGGAAGAACAGAGTGAAACTGCCGAAGACTGCGCCAGTGACGATACCTGATGGCGAAAAAGAGAGTCAGCGGTGTCGAAAAAGCAAATCAAGTGGCGTGTGCCGCTCACCAGTCGTTTGATTTCGTGTCAACCCTGCAATGGTAAATACTTTGCCCTTGTTCGATGTCGCTGTCGGTCCTTGGGTCGTGCTCGGGATTAGATCCATTGCAAACGTATTTGGGTCTGGACAAACGGTGTGTCAGTGTTTCTCAGTCAGCTTGACGAGACAGTAGTATTGGTCGCATCGGCAAGCTCACATATTGTGGTGCTCTGTGTGATAACACGGGGTTCAGCCGCCGACGTGGGGCTTTTCGTAGAAGATGTACTGGAGGATGTTCGTGCAGAAGTAGTGGAAGATGTCCAGGAAGATGCGCTTACCCGGACACTGGTGGTCGAAGGCTGCTGGGAAGTCACACTGCTGGAAGAGATTAGCCTCGTTGATCTTGCGCTGGGAGAGGTTGTGCTTGAAGCCGTCGCCGTGCTAGCAGTGATGCTAGACTGGGAGATACCTTGCGTGATTGATTGAGAAGAACCCTGTGTCGCGACCCCTGAGGAAGATCCGGCAGTGAAGATTATCGCGTCTTTCTGACCACTTGCTGTTGTCACTCTTTGGTTGGTGCTTGCCAAGTCCTTCAGGGGAAGCGGATTTGAGGTCACTGGTGGTCGCCGGACTGATGTTGTGTCATCCACTGGCAGCGCTTTGCCAAACTCGATGGGTGAAGACAGATCCGTTATGAGATCGTCCAGATCGAGGCGGTCCAGATCCATCTTATAACCGGGAGCGGTAACTGTGTGAAAAGGGCTTAAAAGTGTGGGCGCCTGATAATGCCACTAGTCGTTCCGACGCTGCTCCTAGCCATCATCGTGCTCGCCTTTGTATATACCAACTGCCTTGGTAACAGCCTGAGAAATCCCCTTGATGTCCTTTGTACAGTACGAGAAAGGAGTGAACACGTGCCGAAACGTGTACACGAAGGCTGGACCATGTTCGGATGGCTGACACGACTGTGTCGAAACCGACGTGGGTGTTCACTATTTGTCCCTGTAATAAAGAAGGCAGCAACATCGTTATTTCATTAATCGTAATCATATGTACTGTTCAACAGTAGGTTACAAGATATTGGAGATGAAGTCGTCTCAGTGGAAAGAATGTCCTTTACAGTTCGTAGGCGTCGTCAACATCGGTGGCGGTGCTGTATGGCCTAGCGGACTGGGCATGGTTCATTCGTGAAGCGGCGGCCAAGGTAGCCTGGTTCAAAGGTGACGCGGTGTGAGCGGCCAGTGCTGGACCAGACGCAGGTGACCAGCCGATTTCCGATGCCGACACTTTATATCCTGGCCGAGACGATTCTTCGGGCGACGGGACGTGCAGACTGACAGCCGAAGCGAGGGATTGACCAGCTAAACGTTGTCGGCTCGGATCGACGTATGAAACTGGGCTTTCGGGAAGCGACACGCCAGGCGAAGGAGGCGGCAAGTACATTGTTGATCCGGTGGTTGGTACGCCGTAGTGCGAGGGTAGAACGGAGGAATCATTCGAGGCCATCGAGAGTGTATCGTAGCGCGCATCAATATGCGAGTAGTTTGGCCGGGGCAGCGGCAGCGCAAGTGATTCTGCAGACGAGCGTGCGGGCGGTAGATGTGCAGCGAAACCAGGTATATCGGCAAACGGGTTCATTTCGACGTTTCCCGGCAACATTCGCGAATCCGGGGTTTCGAGTTCCGGCAGGGTTGTAAGTGGTTGGCCATGTTGGTATCTTTCCGGCGCAGGCATCGGCATCGGCATCGGCGTCAAAGGCGTTCCCATACTCGTGGCCGTAAGATGGGCAGGTACCGACCGACGGGAAGACGTCGAGTCTCCCAATCCATGTCCAAATCCAGCAGCACCAACCAACGAGCTCGCCAACGCAGCAGTATTCGGCGTCGTTGGCTCCTCCACCTGTGCCGCTCTTGCCAAATCCCGGTACTCCTGTCGAAGTTGGTTGTTTTCATATCCCGGACCCGTCCTCGGTTGAGCCTGCGACGATTTCCTCGCCAGCAACTTTTTCTGCTGCGCATCATCCGCATACATCCCATAGTCCATTAAATTCGCCGGACTCGTGGGTCCAAGCGGCGGCAGTTGCGGTCCATTCCCTCCCAGATTGATCGGCACCCTCTGCGCAGCGACCCGTTCACCACTGGTAATTGCCATTCCACCAGCATACGGCGACGCAATCGCCTGTCCCATCCCCATCCCGGCCTCTTGATACTGATGCTGCTGCGTGAAATGTCCCTCGTCCAGGCTAGGCGACAAATCCGAATACTGCGCAGCGATCATCATATCCGTATTCGCTGAACTCATGGCATGGCCATAATAATCCGTCGGCGAGTCCCTTCCTGTATCCCTATACCCTCCTGGATACCCTTGCTCCGGCAACCGATCAACGTCATCGTTGAAATTCGCATAAGGACCGACGTTCGTGAGGTCTCTCGTTCGTGCGCTTCCCGGTCCTGGATTGGCGTCGGCGGTGGCGTACGTGGCGTAGCTGGCGGCGGCATAAGGATGCGCCATCCGCATTTGGTTATGCTGTTGGATACTGGATGTTGGTTGTCCACTTCCCTGCCTCGTCGCAAACACGCTCTGACCGTGCTGATCAACGTCGTCGTCATTGTCGAACCGATCCACATCCGTCCCGGCGTACCCTCGCCCTCCATACCCCGTCCCAGCCGGTGCATGCCAATCATCATCGTAGTCGTTGTATCGTCCATTGACACCTAGCGATCCACCGTTGGTGTAACTCGGTTCCTCCATATGACCGGTATTTTTCTCCCTCGAGAATCGTTTCTACCACACAACGATCGACTAAGCACACACACTCTTGCAAATGACCATGTCAGATGTACTCACGAATGCCCAGAACAGAAACAGACCCAAGACTCCCAACCCACCCACAACGCCGACCGCGATCCCAATCTTCCCACCCGTCGACATTCTATAACCCACAGAAGAAAAGCATCAACATCGGGCGAAAATAGCATTCCAAGTCGTCCTCGATATTAACTTACCCTTCCGTACTCCCGTTACTCGACGCAGCTACCGCTTCGGCCGAACTTGATGCCGCGGCACTCGAACTCGTACTAGTGCTCGAACCCGCACCTGTCGCCGACCGCGTAATCGTAACTGCTCCCCATAAAGACGTCGACGACAACGCGCCGTCCAGTGTCAATGCCGTAGCGATTCGTGCCGATGCTGGTAGAGAAGAGATGGCGATAGCGGCCAAGGTGGATGAGGGAGGCGTCGAGGTGACAGCGGGAGTGGTAGTTGATGCGGTTGTTGATGGCTCGAGGGCTGAAGACGACGATGCAGGTGTCGACGAAGCGATGGTGCTGGTGTCCGGCTCCTTGCTCGATGAAGATGGTTTGGCCTGGGTACTAACGACGACCGGCGCCGTAGTACTTTCCTTCTTCACGCTTGACGATGTACTTGGTTTGACGACGGTAGTAGCAGGCGGCGGTGTACCCGTAACAACAGTCGTACCCTTCTACAAAACACGGCCAATACTTAAACATCCATGTTGCGTAGTCTACGGAAAAGCCAAGACTTACGATCCGGGTAACGATGACCGTCGATTTAGCGACAGCTGCAGAGGTTGCTGATGAGAGGTACGCCGGCACTGCGGTCTACAAGAGGACGGACGCAGAGGATATGACGGTCAGTTGATATCGTCCGCAAAAGGCAACAAGGCTTGAGAAGAATTTGAATGGGATCCACGATGGAGGAAGCATGGAACGGGAAGCACGAAACGGAGAGCGATGGTACGTAGTGAACGTAGATGAATACTCACTGCAATACTCCACGGCTCATGCCACTGCCTCTTCACCATCCCTCTTCTCTCCTCAAGAACCTGCAACACCTCCTTCTCCTCCGTACCTCCATCCTCGTCACCTCTCCCTACTCCTCCTCGCTCCCTAATGCCTTCTATCCCGATCTTGATCCTGGTCGGATCAAAGAGGTGCCGATTCCTTTTTCGCGGTGTATGCGGGTGGGTGTGGTGCATGTTCATCCTGGTGATAGGTACGTGGTAGTTCGTAAGGCCGGGAGGGTGTACGTTGTTCGTGCTCTTCAGCTAGTGTGGCGCCGTCAAGAGAAGCTGGTAGTATACAGAACAAGGTCGATATAGCAAGTGGTGCGTAGCGATTCTCCTGGCCAGTGTAACGATCCCGAGAAAGCTGAAACGAATGTGTGAATGTTGGTAAACGAAAGAAAAGTATGTGTTGCCTGTATTTGTTGTTGTGATCGTCGGGAAAGGGCAACAGACCAGCTGAAAGGATTCCCTTTGACCTCCCTCACTCTATTGATGGCCCGGCCCACCCATCAGACATATCAACAATGCTAGGTCAAACAATAACAAATTCGAGGGTCACAGGCTCGTGTTTCGCAACTAGTAGTAGCGCACAATCAATCAATCGAACAATAAATATAGCGCGCCGCTCCCGGGGAAACATGAAACGCGTAATAAAGGGGCGGGTTGTTGTTCATTCAAATTCCATGCATGACGTCGGTCGTGATGATAAATGAATAGGAAGAGGTCGTAGAACAGCAGGTTTAAATGAAGAGTGGGTGTGGCTTCGTGTATGCAGTTTCAACATGCGCAAAAGTCGTGATCACCACTTCGATGACCACTGGGTCTACTAGGTCAGTGAATATGCATGTAAAAAGCCGCTCCAGCACGTGCATGACAAGATAGGTGCATCAGTCGTTGATCAAACGAGAACCCTACGTTCCAATCCAGCAGACAAGCAAGGGCAGGCAATATGTCATTCGGCATACATTTTCCGATTCAACAACCCGTATACAAGCCACATGCACAACAGCCGAGCCATATCTGCCGCCCAACTACTACTATAGACAAAACATCGAGTGCTACTACCTACCGCCCGTCATCTCACAAAGCATGTGCCGAAGCTCTCCATCAGTCGCATCCAAGGATTATCGTCTCACCAGGCTTCCCTCTGCCGTTATCATCTTACCGGTCCTTCGTCTCGCCATACCCACCCATAGCGCCTAATCCAACTTTTCCAACAGCTTTCTAAACGCTTCTTGGTCTGCACGGTCCTTCTCAGTGAGCTGCGCCGCCGGAATGACCGTGATCCCAGAGTCTAAAGGACGGTCACCATTTGGTATGTTTGGTGATGCTCCGGGGCTTTTGTCAGTTACACGGTTAAGCCAACTGTTTTGGTCTCCTCCGTATTTGTTGCGCCCAGCAGCCGGGCCTGACCCCGGGGAGCCAGAGGGAACACTGCCTGAATCGTCTTGATCCGTAAAATCAGGCCAATCAGCTAGAGGGCGATCAGCCTCTTGACTTTCGGAGAGCCCGTCTGGTGTGTTGCCCCTCCTGTTCTTGTCAGCATGGTTTGCAGCTCGTAGTTGGCCGGAATTATCGTGAGTGGGAGGTGCCTTGTCCGTGGTGGTGAAGGAGGAGGATTGCTCATCGCCGATTTGGGAACCATTCGAGTCCAATCGGCGTCTTTTCTCGTAAGAGCCAAGGCCAGGAAGAAGTGGACGCTTGCGCCCGCTGGCGGGTCCGAGGAGGGCATTGGATCTAGACGCCGGGGGGGCACAGGATTGATTCTTTCCGTCGTCCGGAACAAGTTCCCCTCCTCTGGATGTACCAGCTGCACTCTATGCACGCATGCAAGGTCAGTCTCGTGAGGATGATGTACGTTTTCTTAGCGGGTCGGGGCAAAATCACTCTACCTCTCACTTACGGGTTGAGGCAGGATACTGTTCGTAGATCCTTGGTTGGTGCTGATTGTTGGAGGGATCTCCGCGCTTCCTGCTGAGGAACATCGGTCTGGATCCATCGTAATAGGTGATAGTCGAATGCAGTGAGTTTTCGAACCACGAAACCTTGATCCTCGAGTGTGACAAGGTTGAGGTTTAGCAATAAAGGGACCCGAAGCGTACTCTACGCGCCCCTCGAAAGCGAGAAATAATCCTCGACTTATATCCGTTTGCATGTCTCCGTTTCCGACCGGATGAAGGAGGTGCGAAAAAAGAGAACGTCCGAAAAGGGTAGCCAAGTGCCCTTCAAGTCGCTTATCAACCTCCTTCATCAAGATAAATTGAGTGACTTCCGTTCATCCTTAGGCTCAATAAACGAAAGTGAAACCGATCATCGAAGTATCCTTTCAGCTGATAAGCCAATAAGCGAGATGAAACCGATTACGAGCAGAGTACGCTGGGACATACCTCAGAGCCACTTGCTCAGCGGAAGGACAGACCGCAATTGGTTCTTTCCACCTTGTCCTGCCTGCGTGCGCCAGATGGCCGACAAAAAGCCACATGCCGAAAGGTCTCCTGGTTCCCGAACGCTGGTCTATTGAAAGTCAACATCGGGTGATGTCTAGAGAAAGGAAAGACTTGGTTAACCATTCAGATGTCATCCGCAAGCGTCTGCATCAACCCAAGAAGTAGGGAGAAGCTGACACGTCAATCACACTCCACACTGCTCCTCCGGTTTGACCTTCATATGTGCTTACAGTACTGACGCAGATCTAGATGAAAATGAGAAGGAAGACGAAGCAAGGTTAAATTGGGCGCGATTGATGACCATGTCAACGTAATCGAGACGGTATCCAGCGTACGAATGTACTGATAACGCTTGGGTGGAAGCGAAGCATTGGGATCGAAGAGTCTGTTGTTGACCGTGGGAAGGTGATCCTGCGTTTTCAAGCACGTACCCTTGAAATGCTGTGGTAAAAGACGGGCGGTGCAAGAATAAAGGGCGGGGCGCCTTGCCCTAGAAAAGAGAATGTTGCCTCACGCCTCGTGTGAAGGCAGGAGCTAATCCGGGTAGCGGGGAGCAGCTTACCGCCGAGAACACAGTAGGAGCAGACGATGCAGTGAAGTGATGCGCGTTTGTGGCTCCGTACGTCGAAGGAATCCTGGTAACTTCCGGGTCGTTGGCTGGGATGTGCACAAGGAGTCGTCATGAATGTGCTGACACGGCTGAGGATGTGGTCCCTCTGAAAGACTCCCCGTCCTTCCTAGGCCGCTGTGTAGAGTACTCCTCCTGCCGAAGGAAGAATTCCCGCCAGGTCTTCGGATGCTATACTGAGCGAGATCCGTCAGGCCTAGGCCTAGAGGTCCTCCTGAGCCGGAATTGTTCCATTGGCAATCCATTGTCTAAGTGGAATGATAAGTGAACGGGTAATACAACCTTTATTTCAAGTTTCAACCTACTTGACACTCGAATGGCTTACGACTTTGAAGTTGATTGGCATGTCCGCCGAGCACAAAGCTACCTATCCCTTTTATAACATGCATTCCCGCATCCACCAGGACCTTCTCAATCCAATGAGGGAAGACAGGCGAAAGCTCCAAAACCCCAACAGCATAGCCAAAGGGCGCTCGCTGCAGCCAACAAACTCCTTCGCAAAAGAAGCGGTTGACCTCTTTTCATTGTGCGAACAACCGAGCAGTACCAAATGGATCAAGCAAGAAGCATACAACATTCTTTCCTACGAGAAGTCGGTGGGCCAATTGGCACCAAGCAAAATCACGGCGCGCAGGGGCTTACTACAGCGCTTGTTGATCAGCGAATGATACGACCCTATGTCGCTCCCTTCCACCGTTTGTCGACTGCGCAGACTGTGCTTTAAGGCAACACAGTGCATTTTGGAAAGGAATACATCGTGTTCTCCGATGGAATTAAGACTGGACGCCTTCCTTGACTGGCAGATCATCTCCGTTCGTTCAGGTGTGCAGGCTGGTCGTCTGACGTCACTGGTTCTTCATGTATTTACTATCCGAGCGACCTTCGGAGTACTCCTACTCTTCCGTGGTAGTTCGAAGATGAGACTCCAACGACTCACAACCAGTGATGCTGTACTGAAACTTTATGTATATGCGTTCATGAGGCACGTCTGGCGTAGGCGAGAATGATCACGAAGCAGATGGGTCGCCGGGAGAAAGCACAAAACTTCCTAGGTAAGAAGGTCGTCTCCATCAAAGAAGCAGCTGAGAAGGAACCACACAATTCAGACAGGTTCGGCTAATAGCGGAGAATGATCTGGAGACAGAGAAGACGTGTTTCACGGCCGAATCATCTCGCACAGTGGGTATGAACGCCTTCTCATACTTCTACAAAGCACATCGTACAGCGATACACGACGAAATCCTCCTGTCACTCACGCCGGGCTGCTAAGTACGAGCTACTCACTTGTCGCAAGAAACATATACCGGAAAGTATCCATATGACTGTCATCTAGATACCGCCGGGTACAGGGTAGGCAGGGTGTGCGTCCTTGTCTAACCTATTTTCGACGTTGCTGAAGTGACGCAGAGCCGTACTGTTCTTCCCGCTGGCATGATGTCTGTCCCCTCGAGGAGGTCGCAATCGAAGTTTCCACTGATTACCAACCGCTACCGACCCCAACTTTGCAGCGTCCAGTGCGTATCAACAAGTCCATCCTCCAGCTCTTCCTTGACCTTTCTGGTGAGTCAGTTTGCTGGATCATCCAGGTCTTCACCGTCGAGCTCTGGCACAATCTCTGATGCGAGAGCGGCCATCTCCTTCCGTGGCTAGGTGACGAAATGTTTGCGGCTGATTGAACCACTATGGCGAGAGGAAAGATCGAAAGTCTGTCAGCCTGGTTTATCTTCCTCTGCGAAACGTGCGTCCTACCTCATAGTTCAGATGCAAGCTGCTGATAAGGAGAACAAAGGCATCTCATACGAGAAGAGCACTCCAAAGGGATCTGATCATTCACTAGAGAAGCATCTAAACGGCATCCATTAGCAGGATCGATTAGCGAAATGATAACACACGAGATTCGGAACGGATATGCCTCATAAGTGATGATTCACATCTGCGCAGCACGCTTCTCCCGTCTCTACTGTTCGAGGCACTGTTCCTTGCACATCACTGCTGTCCGTTGCAGTGCCGGCGACGACCCCATTCGCTTCCTTCGTGCATTTCCAGCTCCGGTTGACAACCAATGACCGTCTCCTCCTGCCTTTGCAATTCTTCCTGAACGAGACGCCTCGGTGCGTGGCGTGCTTCCAGGTTGTTTTTGTCCTGAATATTGTACTGTGCCGGCCGAATTGTTCACTGGGCATCAAGTTGGCATAAAGAACAGCTGTAGGGTTGACAAGTGCTGCATGTACTGCATGTGTGAAGGCAGCTAAGACAGCAGCTAAGACGAGTTGTTTGGCTCTAGTCTCGGAACCTAAAGCGATCGAGCAAGGATCTCAACTTTGACGAGACACGACCCAACATATCTATACTATAGCAATTGTGAGTGACAAGTATACCACCCTGTGACCAACTTCATACCATACTTGCGACTTGACCACTCCTCGTATCTCGACACCACATCTGGATCGGAAAACACGTACCAACCATCCGCAAAACAGCAAACAAGCCAGGAAAGAAAATGGATATCCGACAAGCAACCGTATGTTGCCCGAGGCTTCCGTCCATTCTCAAGCCTTTCTTCGCTAACACTTTCCATCCCAAAAACCACAGGTAGACGACCTGCTCGGGATGCAGAACGCCAACATCCTCAACTTGCCAGAAAACTATACGTTCAAGTACTGTCAGTCGTCTCACCATCTAGAAACTCAGTGTGACCTCGAGAGCAAGTCAGCTGATGAGGTTTGCTTGATCGCTTGCAGATCTATATCACGCTCTCACATGGCCTGAGCTGTCATATGTTGCCGTTAGCCCGAAAGGCGAGATTGTTGGCTACATTCTCGCAAAGATGTAAGCACTTGCGGCCATTAGTTCTTCTGCTTCTCAGCGCTCACTCACGATCCGCCTTCGCCCTATCGCGTGCAGGGACGAAGAAGCAGTCGATACACCCAATGGGCACGTCACTTCCATCTCCGTCCTGCGTCCGTACAGACGACTCGGACTCGCCAACAAACTCATGCGTCAGAGCCGTAAGCCGCTCACCTTCCCTCCCGCCCTCCCCTTTCTCGTGACGGCTTCCGCTGACCGTGAAATACCGTTATTTGCACAGAAAAATCAATGGCGACGCTGTACAACGCTGCACATATCACTCTCCACGTGCGTAAATCGAATCGAGCGGCGATCAGTTTGTACAGGGATTCATTAGGGTTCGAAGTGACAGGTGTGGAGAAGGGGTACTGTGAGTTCCCTCATCGGCTCTTCCTCAAGCTTGGCGGATATGATACTAACTGTGTTTGGCGCGCGTTGTAGATGCCGATGGGGAGGATGCGTACCAGATGACACTCAAGTTTGAAAAGGAGGTGTAGATGTAGCGGCACCCGTTGTACGCGGAAAAATGATCATACGGTATTGATCCTTGGCATGTTTCAGCGAAGGAAGCGTGATGCACCCTGAGAGATGCTTCACCGCATCAAAGGAGGGTCAAACATCAAGCTCTGCGCGGGAAGCGAACCGCAGGTGAAGAATGCTCGGTTGTGATATATAAAAGCCGCGCAATGCCAGCCCTGTCGTTGCTCCCGCCCTTCCCTCTCTCATACACCCACCCTTTTTTCTTGCTTCTGTCAAATTGCTCTCGCCAGCTTTCAACGTGTCAGTCTCTCCACTCCACAGGCCAGGTATCATCCCCATCCAACCCGACGAGCTTGATATCACCCCTGCACCCCTTTCCAGAGACCAACCCTACCGATTCCCCATGATTGAACAGATTCTCGATCTCTGCTGGTCCGGTACGCCAACCCCACTCAAAGCCAGCGGAACCCCACCTCCCATCTGTCCACTCTTATCCCTTCAGTCAACACTCGACGCCACATCAGCGTACTTTTCCCACCCGTCGCATACTCTCGATCCACTGCCCGCACGAGTCGCGCAAGTGGAGAGCGAGACAGAGTCGATGGTCGACGTGTTCAAGGGGTTGCTGAGAAGGGATGTCAAGCAAGTTCAGAGGGATGTGCTGCAGGCTTATCCGGCTGGCAAGGCGTTGGTTGCGCATGCTCAAGGAATCTCGGGTTCAGTCTCGGGGGGACTCAAGGCGAATGGTGAAAGCCACGTTCCGGGTAAGAAAGGGAACGAAGCATTGACCTCCGAAGAGATCATGATGATGCTCTCGTGCTACTAGGTCGCCACCAAATAAGAACTTTTCATTTGAAACTTGTTTTCCTACTTGTTCTACAACGTAATGTTTATAAAATGTGCTTGTCGACTGTATATATCTCCACATCTGACGAGATTACTTCTGATCCTTGGGCGTCGAGTCCGTCACGGCGTGCACAAGGTTGGCTTGGAACCTCTTCCTGGCCTCTTGCAACGATCCCCAGAACCCATCTTGGGACATGGCGTTCTTGTTTCCTGCCCATTCTTCTTCGTGTCTGAGAGTGTATAATTTGTAAGATATAGTTTTCACAAGAGAAGACAAGAGGTACACACCGAAGAATCAAGTTGGTCTTGGGGTCACGGTGGAATGTAATCTTTGAATCAGTCGTCTTTTGACCGGGAATGCCGCGGAAATGGTATTCCTGGCTCAACGAGATTTGCAACGAGGGTGGTTTCTAGGCAAAAGGATGGGGTTAGCGGCGCACTGGACATCCACGTTTGTTGCGACTCACAACTTCCGGGTTGTCGAGAACTCGCATGGCTCGGGTAATCGACTCGCTGAAGATGGACGGCATAGCACTGCAGACAAAACATTAGCTCCGTAGCCTGCATGGCCCAAGTGTAGTTGAACTCACTTGAACTGACTCTTCACCTTGTCAAGACCCTCGGCAATGCCGACAGGGTCGGAAAACACCGCGGATTGATCGTAGTGAGCGTAGGCGGAGGAGACGGGGTTGAGTTGGTCTGAGAAGCGAGGTTCAGGTGAGTTCGTGCGACATCTAGTAGCGGTTTCGGAGCGATTTCCACCATAGTCTTCGTGGACCTTGGCATTGCCTGACGTGACGCGGTGCAAGTATGCTGTACACGCTGTAAATAGCCGTGGCCCGATGCGACTGACTCGCAAGGCTGTCCAGTACGAGATGGATCTCGGCTCGAGGAACATCACGGGAAGCGCTAAATATCGATTGAACAAAGCACTTTTTCCTTCTTCACGAGGATGCGCCGCAAAAGACGGTAAAGCCTGGAAACTGGCGGTATTTGTGACGACGAATGCCGGCTTTCGCAACTGCACTCGGCCGCCCTGCGACGGCCTCGAGGAGACAAAGACAGTGATGCTCGGCCCTCAACAAAGGCAATAACACTCGTCCATCCAACGGAGGGCTGAAAGGCAGAAGGGACTGGTTCTCGATCTTGCGGCCTCGGGAAGACAAGTAATTGATACTCGGCCGCCCTACGACGGCCTCGATGAGACAGAGATACTGATTCTCGGCTTTGCGGCCTCTGGAAAAACCTAATGCTCGCGCTTTCGCGCACGATGAAGGCGACGACGCTCGACCGCCCTGCGGCAGTCTCGAGAAGACAAAGGACTGATTCTTGGCCGCGCGGCAGCGACCTCGGCGAAGCCATAAGCAATACGCTCAGCCGCCATACGGCGGCTTCGAGAAGAGCCCTTCAGACTCGTAGCCTGCGGCGCAATACTCTCGCTGCGCTCGAACTGATGCTCGCTGCGCTCGACTCATTCTCGGCCGCGCGGCGGCGACCTCGACGAAGCCAAAAGCAATACACTCAGCCGCCATACGGCGGCTTCGAGAAAAGTCCTTTGGACTCGTAGCCTGCGGCGCAATACTCTCGCTGCGCTCGAACTGATGCTCGCTGCGCTCGACTCATTCTCGGCCGCGCGGCGGCGGCCTCGGCGAAGCCAAAAGCAATACGCTCAGCCGCCATACGGCGGCTTCGAGAAGAGTCCTTTGGACTCGTAGCCTGCGGCGCTCTCTCGCTCCGCTCGACTGATGCTGGCTTCGCTCGACCCGAATCCCTCGGTCGCTACGCTCCCTCGGATACTCACACAACTGCAACACATCCTTCAAAAACGCCTTCTCCTCCTCCGTCGGCTGCCTCTCCCTCATCCCAAACGTCGGCGCATTCCCATCCACAGTCGCACTCGGATCCAACGAACTTCCACCTCTTGATGCCATATTGTTCACGTTACGTAGGGTTGGTTTGTTGAAAGCTGTGCGTAGGGTGAGTGTACAAGGTCGGAGTGTACGTGTGATGACTGTCATTTGCCACCAAGCGGGTCTGGACATGAGGAAAAGGGAAGTGAGATTTGTATATATATATATATAAAGGAAACCCCGCCAGTCAGGCGATGGATAGTGGATGCCCGGCCGAGATCGAGATCGAGAGCTGAGCTGACGTCATATTCGCCGGCTCCAGAGGTAATAGGTTAGTCATTCATCATAGGTTGCCAACACTGCATTTGTGAATGACACGCAGGCTGGTCTCTTCCTGTAAACATTATATTAAACCGGGTATAATGCTACACGCTCATCTGTGACTGCTACAAGCTGAAGTCTATGCTATCAAGGAAGAATGCATCGACGAGGATATCATCATTTATTTTGTATCCGCGGGTCTTCACTTTCGAGACCCCGGCGATGGACGACGTGAGTATGACCTCCACTTTGCACTAGGTTCTCCTTTGACGCAGCCTTTATTTATATATATATAGTACTCTGGCTCTTACCTCCCCTCCTCTTTATCCCTTTCCCTCTACTCACACAAATCAATCTCTTATCAAACCTCGCACGATCACAATGTCCACCGGTCACGTACACAACACCAACCAGGCGTGCTGCTCCATTCCGCCGGTACAGGGTGGCGATTACAAGTCCAAGGGCAAGTACGAGAAGGTTGGAGAGTTTGAAAAGGCGTATGTGGTGAGTGCCGACCGACCGAGTGGAGCGAGGGAGGGAGGAAGTAGAGTATCGTCGAGCGAAGCGAGATTCAGTCCCGAGCGCAGCGAGAGTATTGCGCCGCAGGCTACGAGTCCAAAGGACTTTTCTCGAAGCCGCCGTATGGCGGCTGAGTGTATTGCTTTTGGCTTCGTTCGAGGCCGCCGCCGCGCGGCTGAGTATCAGTCGAGCGCAGCGAGAGTATTGCGCCGCAGGCTACGAGTCCAAAGGACTTTTCTCGAAGCCGCCGTATGGCGGCTGAGTGTATTGCTTTTGGCTTCGTTCGAGGCCGCCGCCGCGCGGCTGAGTATCAGTCGAGCGCAGCGAGAGTATTGCGCCGCAGGCTACGAGTCCAAAGGACTTTTCTCGAAGCCGCCGTATGGCGGCTGAGTGTATTGCTTTTGGCTTCGTTCGAGGCCGCCGCCGAGCGGCTGAGTATCAGTCAAGCGCAGCGAGAGTATTGCGCCGCAGGCTACGAGTCCAAAGGACTTTTCTCGAAGCCGCCGTATGGCGGCTGAGTGTATTGCTTTTGGCTTCGTTCGAGGCCGCCGCCGCGCGGCTGAGTATCAGTCGAGCGCAGCGAGAGTATTGCGCCGCAGGCTACGAGTCCAAAGGACTCTTCCCGAAGCCGCCGTATGGCGGCTGAGTGTATTGCTTTTGGCTTCGTTCGAGGCCGCCGCCGCGCGGCTGAGTATCAGTCGAGCGCAGCGAGAGTATTGCGCCGCAGGCTACGAGTCCAAAGGACTCTTCTCGAAGCCGCCGTATGGCGGCTGAGTGTATTACTTTTGGCTTCGTTCGAGGCCGCCGCCGCGCCGCCGAGAATCAGTCTCTTCCGCCTCTTCGAGGCCGTCGCAGGACGGCCGAGCGTCGTTGCCTTCATCGAGTGCGCGAGCGCGAGCATCAGTGTCCTCTCCAGGCCACAGGCCGAGGATCAGTTCTTTCTGCCTCCTCGAGACCATCGTAGGACGGCCGAGTGTAGTCGCCTTCATCGGCAGACCAGCGCGAGCATCGATGTATTTGGCAACAAAGCCGACAAATCATGGTAGACAGCAGGCGGCTGTTTGTTTTGTGTCACGTCTTCCGGGTGCATGAGAACAGATGTCTTCCGATCGAGTCGTACTGGCTGCCGCGAGCGGTGCCACTTTCGGTATCGCCTGTGTGTCAGGTCCAAGACACGGTCTTTGGCCGCAGGAAGCGACATGAACGGTCGTTCACGGTCATCGGACAAGGTAGAGGTTTTCGCGTCTTCATGCTGTCGTGTGAAATGTCGAACGAGAACTGGTGCTCGGGTGCACCGGCGGCTTGTATTCCAAACGTCGGTCTCGCCAGACGTCGGTTCTATCTCATCCACCGATCAAGCGTACGCAAAGGGAGCAGCCGAAAGCCGGGATGGTCAATGCGATAACAGCGTCACAGAGACCGTCCGGACGTATTCACCTTGTCCTTTCAAAGGCAACGTCTATACGTCTGGGGAATCCGCCTTCTGCTTTTTCTTGCAGGATTCAAGCTGTTCGAGCACGTAGATCTGATGGTTCGGCAGCGCTCATGCTGTATACGTTCAGCGGCCACATCTTCCTAGAGCGTGGCCGTTCCGAGAAAGCGTTCTTTTTTCGCCCGTCGTCCGCTCTCACTCTTCTTTGAATACGTCTAACACATGCCTTCTTCCCCTCAGGTCGGAGACTCCAAAACCCACGCCCTTATCTGCATCTACGACATTTTTGGCTTCTGGCCTCAGACCGAGCAAGGCGCCGATATCCTCTCTGCAACCCTGAACGGCACCAAGGTCGTCATGCCTGATTTCCTGAAGGGAAAGCCTTGGCCCGTGGATCAGTTCCCGCCCAAGACGGACGAGCAAAAGGAAAAGCTGCAGCAGTTTTTCGGAACAACGTGAGTCGTCGGAGTTTCCGAGAGGGTCAGGCTTGCGTCGGGCGACTGCAGGTGGTCCATCGCGTGCCCCATTCAAGTACACCCTCGAGGTCGGCAGGGCAGTTCTGCGTTGTTCGAGCCACCTCGTGGAATCCTTATTTCCGCTCTTTCGAGGCTGCATCGCGCTCCGCAACTCGACAGAAACAATTTTCAGAGATATCTTTGATCGCATGACTCACAATGTTCTATTTTCGCGGACGCGGCAGTGCCAATCCCCAGGAACGACTCAAGGAAACTGTTGCGGTCGCGAAAGCGCTCAAAGAGCAAGGGTACACTTCGGTCGGACTCTACGGGTTCTGCTGTACGTTGAATCTCTTCCTTCCTGCCCCGGAATGCCACTGACGATGATATTTTTCGCACGACTTAGGGGGAGGAAAAGTCGCCATGCTCGCCGGCTCGCACGATGACTTGTTCACGGGCATCAGCATCGTCCACCCGGCCATGCTCGACGTCAAGGATGTAGAAGGGCTCAAGGTCCCGCTCGCCATGTTCCCCTCCAAGGTTTGTTTCTTCCCTCAATTACTCTTGTCTCGCTGTCATCTGACGAAAGCGTGCTCTAACAGGATGAACCCAAGGAAGACGTCGAGAAGATTGTCGAGGCGCTCAAGGCCAAGCCTTTTGCCGACAAATGCGAGCACAAGACGTACCCGACCATGCAAGTCCCCCTTCAACCGGCTGTTAACCCTCATCCGAGCTGACTCCTCCTCTTTCGGTGCCTTAGGCACCACGGATGGGCTGCCGCACGAGCCGACTTGTCCGACCCGGAGAACAAGAAGGAATACGAAGATGTGTATTCCCGAGTCGCCACGTTCTTCAAGGGCGTTCAGAAGGCTTGAATCTCGGAGCGTGGAGCTGTTGCCCGGCTTTGAGCTGGACGTCGCCCCTGTCTCTCCGAACCGCGGCGTATATGGCTGTGAAAAGAAGAATCGAGAAAACGTTGTATTGAAATCGCGTGTGCAGATGAAGTGAATGAAAGTGAATGGATGAGATGAATCGATGCGACCTCCATTCCGCTCCTTCTCTGTGGTCAAAATGGGCCAACAAGGGTAGCGATGGCCGCCACTCTGCCTTGGAAACGAGGATATGGTCGTTTAAGCTAACAGAAGAAGCGTCAAGGCATCGCACGTACAATGTACACTCTACACGCTGGGTTGGCGGAGCTGTTGGCGGTCAGCTTGACGGTCTGCTGAAAATCCGCATGGACACACGAGAACAGCATCATGTCATGCCATGCAACAGGATTTGTGGATCGGTTGTGAGCGGTCCACGTTGCAGAGAAGTAGACACCAGCCCATACGTTGCTGAATCAGTCGATCACGCCCGGTGTAGCTATAGAGTCTGACTGGAACGGCAACGAGTAAATCAGTATTGAAAAGGAGTGTCAAAATCGGTCCATTACGCTGTACGATCACATATCTTGCGATGCACATTCAACGAAGGGCATGGCACCAGCAGAAGATTTGTCTCCGACAGGACTTCAGTCACGGGCGGTCGAGGTATGCTGGACTGAGCCACTTGAGTGAAAGAAGAATTGTATGATAGCATGACATGAACAAAGCATACAAGCAAGATACATAAAGGACCGGGACTAGTAGCCGTATCGTACCGCAACCTGGGCCAACCACAAAAAAGCAAGAAGGTCAGCGTCCGCTCCACAATCAATCATTCACGATAAGAAAAACGAAGGAAAAAGGTGGTAGCGGGTAGTAGGTATCAGTTGGGCGGCGAATCGGAGCGTAACTTCCAATCCGCCTATAAATAAGTGTTTTGGTCTTCAGAGAAAGTCGAGACTGGTGCACAGCATATAACACATCATTTGATGAAGGAAGGGAAGACGGGGAAGGGAGACACGAGAATGAAAGAGGAAATGAAGAAGGAAGGAAGAGTTGCTTACCTGGCAGTAGGTGATACGGTGCGGTCTATCGATGAATCCAGGTGTGGATGTGGAAAGGGCCAGAAGCAGAGGGAGCTTTCTTATATATTCACCCTGTTCCCAGCAAAAGTTGAGGATACGATCGAGCAAGCGCACCTCTTTGCGCCTTGAATTGGCATCCACAACAAACTCGAGATGATATCATCATTCCGGTCTTCCCTTCTTGATTATCTTTGTTCAACGCTGGTTGATGTTACCGCCAGCAATAAAGACGGACGATGGAGATGCTGCAGACGGAGCAGACGAATGATATGGTGAGTTTTCTCGTATTGCCGTAGAGAGGGAGCAAAGTTGGCTGATCGGGTGTTCGTGGAGGTGCGCAGGATAGGGTCACTCAGGTACGTCACATTGGTCAGCTAGATCAGGGAGGAAAGACAAAGTGTTGAAAGTGTTTGTACATAGTTGCAAGATGGTATCCTTGACGTACGTACCATCCAGCACCTCCTCCGCGCTATGACCCCTGCAGCGGTGTCAAAGCCGGACCCTGACCATGCCCATCCTCATCTGGAGAACAGCTCGTCCGATTAACACATAAATCACTGGAAGACCTCACAAAACTTACACCACTGGTGCCCGTTGACGACAATGTTTATCCACCAGCCGAGACGAAGAAGGATAGGGAAAAGGTACAGACGCTGTCGCCAGAGGAGTTTGAAAGTAAGTCTGCCGACTTGCTTGCTCTCTTCCTTCCTCTCCATCTTCCTGTTTCTCGTTTCTGCTTCTAGTTGCGCCGCGGAAATTTGTAACTCACTGGTAGCTGTTCGTGTGAATAGAGCATAAAATAGAGCTTGTACATGAATTCGTGCAGCGTGCGAAACAAGTAGAGCTCCTCATCGAGCTCATGCCGTCAACGGAAGACGCATCCTCGATCGTAAGTACGCTCTTCCCTCGTCGCCTCTCTCATCACCTCCCACTTCTTTCCCCCTCTTTCTAACCGTTCACTTCTGATGCGCTGTAGAACCCGAGAATCGAACAGACGCAACAAGAAATCCGTCAAGCGGACGCAGAGTTCGTCGACGCGCTCGCTCAAGCAAAGGCCTTGCATGACGAGTACAAGCGTTCTTTGGCGGCAATGTTGGAAGAGAGTAACGCGGGGAGGATACAGGCGGATGGTCGAGGTTCTAGTTAGCCCCTTTGCAATCTTGCATCTCCACGGACGAACCCAAGTGTATCACGCACATGGACACACTGTTGTCAGCTCGCCAATGTTACGGAACCAGCACCAACAAAGGACCAGCTGAGAACACAGCAGTGGTACGAGGCCAACTTCTTAAGGATTCGACCTCGGGTTCCTACGTCCCAGCGTTCCGACACTACCATCACGAGAAAAGAATCTCGGCAAGCAGGACTGGTCCTGTCGGCCGACGGCCATTTCTGGACAGCCGCATGGCACGTATACCAGTATCCCGTCTCGAGGATCGCAATTTGGCCGCACCGAAGCCGACTTCAGGGAACCCATCAGGGCCGACACTCTGTGATGTTCGCATCGCTTCGCACCGCCGGTTATTTGTGTCGCTGCATTGTACTGTGATATGATATGGGTTGCGCAATCCTTCCAGTTTCGTGTATCTATATGATGAGGTATTCCTACTATGCCCGATGGCGCGCCTTTTGTCTGGTGTACATCGTGAAGACTAGTCCGCCAGACGACGTAAAAGTCCCGTTTGAAACTCAACGTGTCTTGCACCTTGCACCTGCCAGTCTCTAGTGTCCGCCATACACCTAACACCGGTTCACCTGGTCCCATCACATCTAGGTATTCATTCATAGTCCATTATACGACGCTCGTTGTTCCTTTTGATTCAAGAGGACTTCATCGCCCCACTAGGCTCATTCGACTCGTAATGACTCGTACAAGGACGGTCATTTCGGGTCACTTCCGTACGGTAAAACAGTAGACAAAGAATTGGCGACTTTTGGGCGGTGTGATTCTGTCAATTTGGTCTCGCAAGCGTGTTCGCGTTCTACGATAAACCCGACACCGTTGAATCTGCCTACATCATGTAGTGCATTCCCACGGAGGAGAAATGCTGGCAGCACCGTACCAAGGCGGTTCGTTTATACAGTCGTCTCATCCTTCATGCAGCGTAGTTGACGACACATCCACAACTCCTTCTTTGACTTTCCTTCTCGAATGGGTGTACTTGATTATTGAGTGGACGTACTACAGCTCATTCGACATCAAGCATTATCGCGAATGTCGCGGACGAGGCCGGTAGACGAGCTGGATGTCGATGTGCGGAGAGGCGGAAAATCATGAATACTACCGAGGAGCGAGGCGATGATTTCGAGGCTACGACCGATTTCAGAGCGAGGGGATTTCGCCGTACCTTTATAGGGAAGCAAACGACATGAGGTATTCCTGTATCAGAGGATCAAAGGCAGCGTCGTCCATGACTCCGAGAAGTGGGAGGTTGACACTACATCAACATCATGCGCGCTCTTGCACACTCCGTACGCGCTCACCACCTCCGAGTGGGTTTTACTCATTTGATGAGACGGACGTGATGAATAGGATAGGGCGGAAAGCAACAGTATCGTATCTGTACAACGGGTGAAGCACGGCTTACAACGGGAGACAAAGGGAATGGAGATGCTCAAGCGCGTGGCTAGGACGTGCCGTTTTGCGATAAAGCGGAACGGTTGCATGACGAAAAGCGAAGACGTTGAGGATGTTGCTGCGGAAGCCGTCGTGCTGCGTCCAGAGGTTGCACATGATGTCGAAGAATGTAGGCCGGGAAGGGGATCTCGATTTAACCGCATGTACCACGGCAGGCGTCTACAGCTGTAGATTGCGGATGACCGTGGGAGAGGGGAGGCAGCGTCAGTCAGCAGTCACTCGAATGAGAACGAATGTGTTTGCTACACCTCCCGCATGCAGATACTCGGAAGGCCGCAACCTACTCAGCGGTACACAATGTCACATTCACATGTTTACTATGCTATCCGATGCACGACATGACGTTCCTCATCACCCATCACCAACACGACAGATAAAGGCACACCACAAGCTGCGAGAGCGAAAGAGGAGGAAAGACTCACAACCAGAACCATTAAGACCGCTAATCGTTCCAAGCCTTCTTCCACTACCACCACCTGAGCCACCTGACCCTCCACCGCTACCACCACCTCCTCCGCCGAACCAAGATCCTCCTCCTCCGCCTAATCGACTTCCACCGCTCCCGGAGCTGGACGCAGATCCCGAACTGGTCCCGAAACTAGAGAGGGTAGGACCATTCATCCACGAATTTGGATCAAGCAGTGGGGAGAGCAGCGTCTCGATGAATAACCGGGCGAGCGTTGTCGTGTCTTGAACTGCGTCTTGTACGAGACGTATCGGAGAACGAGAGGCGCCGCTGCCGCCAACGGTGGACGCGGACTTGGGCGTCGAGGTAGATTTCGGTTGCGAGTCTGTTGGCGACATTTCGGAGTGCTTGTTATGCAGATACGTTGCGGGAACGGGGCAAGCAGGAGACGATGATGATATGATGAAGAGGTTGATGATAATGATGCAATAGACCGGGGGAAAGTGGTGCCCCCAAGACGGCCACTTATAGCAATTACCTTGTTAAGTTCAGTAGAGCAGCTAGTCGAGCTTACAGGATGCAGCTATAGCGGTTGTCTGCAGCCATACAACAAATCCACATAGAAAGATAGCCAGCTCGGCATCTGGTAGTTGCAGCCAAATAACAATTCTGCACAGCGAACGCGCATGCACAACATTCCACCCGCGACATCTAGTAAATCCGCGTCTCTTGCATCACATCGTACTGCTTCAACAACTTGTCCAGCTTCCTGAGCGTATCCGCCGCCTTGAACGCCGCTTCCCTGTTGTCCGCACCACACCACGTCGCACAATACATATGCTGCCTGTAAAACTCGGCCGGCTGACCACTTACGCCACTCGGGATCCTCTTCGTGCAGTGCGCCATGGGCTCGAATCCCAATCCATGAGCTCGAATCCCCTTTCCTGCGCCTAGAAACCATACACCTGCGTCGAACGCGATCCACGAGATACATGACTTGGAACCTTACCCTGCGAAATCTGCCGATACGAACAAGATCATCGTGATTTCATGTGGAGTTTGAGAGCTAGTTTGAGCGACTGTGAGCTTTTCGATTTTACAATCATGCATGAACGGTTTCGTTTCCGCCTAGCCGCTGGTTGGACGGGGCGAAGATGGTGGCGTGAGAATTTGACAATTCAGACATTTCATCGCGATTCAACAACAGATTACAAGTCGACATCGACGCGCAGCGCATCGAGATAGCAAGAGTTCATTTTCCCAAACGAGTCTAGGGAGAAGAGTTTGGCAATCGCCATGCTACATCCTTGGGATCGAGCAAACGATTCAGATTATTCAACATGGTTATCGCCTGGAAAGCAGCCGCTCTGTTGATCGCTCCAAGATAGTGCTTGTAGTACATATGTCGTCTAGGAATGCGGGCAGGGCTGGTTCCAGGGTTGCTAATCGACGTATGGATCACGAGCTCGAATCCTGTCTTTTGCGCCCAGAGACCGCCTTCCATGAAATGACAATCCTCTCCCGTCGGGGAAGCTCGATTGGGAACGTACGTTGCGAACGCGATTGAGAAGAAGCCGACTCCGGGAGTGGTGAAAGGTCGGACGGCAGACCAGTGTTCAGCAAACATTCCGGCAAAGGTATTAAGCAAAGTAACTAGTTCGTTGGCCGAGATGAGATTTTCGAATCGAAAGTCGAGAGAACGGAAGTGTCGAGGAAGCATATTGACGATCTACATATGCGACCCAACTAGTGTCAGCTTGCAAAACCGGAAGACATGATGCGCGGCTGGATTAGTATACGTACTGCCTGATATACACATTGATTGAGCGAAGGATCGTAAAACTTGAGATGAAGAGACATGCGTTGTCGATCAGACGGTAGCAGGATGATAATCTCCTCTAGCGTCTCCTCGATCTGTCTGGTATTGGCTGCGGTGACAGGAGGCTGAAACCCGATTCCAAAGTGTGTTCCATTAAACTGGTGCTCATTGTTCAACTCCAAATCCTCCGACATCCTTCCAGACCGGGTAAGAAACGCCTTTGGAGCGAAATGGATTGGTTCCAGATCCTCCATATATTGGATACCCGAGACGACTGGCTGGTTTCGTGATTGATAATCCTGCTGAACCTTGAGAGGCATGTCGAGAATCGAAGCGTACGATTTGATACCGAACAATGAGACGAAAAAGGAGACGGAAGGTTGCAAGAAAGTGCTAATAGTGACTCTGGCGCTGTACTGGTGTTGCTTTCGAGAATGGTCGTCGTGCTTGTATTCAAGTTGGCGCAAGATCATGAAGCGGAGCAAAGGGAAAACTTCGACATGAGAGGATGCAACCGGACTCCAGGATCGAAGTTGGTCTCTCTCAAAGTACATGACCTCTATTGATGCCAAAATGGGGTTCAGACTCTTGTCAGACAATACCTTCCAGGTTGCTGCACTCACTGATATACTGCCATCCTTCTGGAAACTCGTATACGGTTCCGTTCTTCCCTCGCAAAGGTTCCCACCACCACTCCCTTTGAGGTCCGTCGTACGCATTATCCCAGGTGACAGTTTCAAAGAGAATCGGCAAGGTTTCTTCCCTGACCAGCTTGCAAGTGCGATTCAAGGTAGCAAGAGTTCCATAGGAGCAGGATCTGGCAAGGTGTTCTGCAATGATACCAATGACATCGACCGGGAGACGCATAGTAGGTTGAGGAGTTGGAACCATATGGGGACGATAGACGGCGACGGGTTTCGGTCTGGGAGGGAACATCGTCTCCATCGAGGCTCGCAGTTGGTCCATGTTCAAGCCAGAGATTCGAAGGAGTTCGGGAATGTCGTCCATGTTGGATTGTGAGTTGGTCGTGGTTGGTGTATCAAGGAGGTGGTGGAGAGATGACAGTTGGAAATGGAAAGTAAGGATTGACGAATAGGAACGCCATCACGACAACTTTTTGTTTTCTCTCCTCTCCTTCTCGTTGACACGCTGGCGTTTCATTAATCCCTTCTTGGCGCAACCCCTGATAGCAAACTAGGCGCTTCTTCCTGGCACCATCGTTCTTTGGGGTGTTGTCCATCGTCTAGGGTGAATAGTTGATGACCCACGAGAGCAGATATGCAACGAAGCTTGGTTGCTATAAAGGCTAACGTTGGAATGTCGCTTTTGGATCGATAGCTATACGTGCTGCGGGACGCCGATAGGAGGCAAGTCGAAGAACATTCCCTGAAGTGCACGGAGAAGGGAAGTAGACATGCACTTTGACAACCTTCCTCAAACTCACTGGCAACATAGAATACGCAGAAGTCAGCACCGACCCTTTGTTAGTGATAGGAGTGGATAGGAGGATGTGTATCGGCGCTACGAGTCTGCGAGCTTATCGCCATCGGAAAGGCAATCGATTTCGGTGCAGGACGATGTCATATTGCAAAGATGTCCGTATATGCATGTCTACTGCGAACGCGTACAAAAGTTCTGCACCGTTTGTGTACAATGACGAACGTTGCACCTACAGGAATATCCAGCTGCATATTCAGTTCAGCATTTTGCCATTCCATATGCCGGTGAAAAATGCTGCAACTCACAAATACCAGCACCATATTACCAGACTCAGCATCGCCTAACCTTACCACACTACCTCGTCGTTTGCCTACGAATGCCGCTCTCCGCCCTGCTTTCCTACATGTTGGTGAGGTTCATGGTGCGAGAAAGGGTCCGTCGTATGCTTTAACGAGTTGGAGCATTCCCTATCGAGCAAAGAGCCAAGGTAGCTACGTGAATGTAGATACGTAAAAGGTCCGGCTCACGGAGACGGCAACTCCATGCGCTTTCCGAGGCTACAAGAAATCAGCCCGCTTTCAGCCCTTCCGTCGTGTCTACAACCCTAGGTAACATTGCTCATGCGCGCATGCCATGCTCCGATGTCGTCACTTGTAGTCGATGGCAATGTCTGCAAGGAGAAGAGTGTCAGTATTAAGACTCGGCGTACGTGCAGTGCCGACTGCCGGATGGCGACATATCCGAACGCCCATACCCATTTTGCGAACTGCAACGAGGCTCCACATCTACCGTTCCCACTTATCACTAGATCCGTGTCGTTGCCGCTTGTACGTTGACAATGTCAAGGCTTGAGTGACGGTGCATGGTAATGGGTACGGTCCAGTCAGAGGAGGATAAAGCAGTTCCTTCAGGCTGGTCCAGGACGTTCTGTTCGCCAGTATGCAGCGTTGAACGGGTTCTGCATCTGTCAGGACTTGAGGTGTAATCTTTGCGGAATCCGGAATGAGCGATTGCTACGCACGATAGACAAATGAGGGCAGAATCGCGGGCCATGCCACTGCTGCGAGTCGTCCGCTGATACTAGAGAAAGGCGTGACGATCCTAGCTAGGAGCGGCGACTGCAACCTGCTGTCAGCGGTAGAAGGGCGGACGGGCAACGCGTTAAGGTGGAGCAAGAAATCAATGGCTTGACATGGGAGGGTGTGGTCGACATTGCACTCAGATTATGCATTGCTATCTGATCATTGAACAGCTCATCTAACCTGGCTGAGATAGCTCGAACGACGTATGTATAGCTAACGACGTCGACGAAAGCGCGACTGAGCCACGACATGCGCGGAAGCTATTGGAAAGAGTTGCGACTATCGACTATAAGCTACCTACGCTACTACTACTTCCTAGTAGCTACCGTCATAGCAACCGTGATCGTGGACTGCGGTGCTTACAGCTGTGTCTACTCCACGACTACACCATCAGTCTTCATCCGGCCAACTGTTACGGACATGACACTCGCCAGATCGCGACAGAGATGACCTACATATAGTGCGGGATCGCTACCACAATATACATGCACTCGTGGTACACATCACGTTGCTCCAAGCGAAACAAATATAATGGTCATGACAACTGACATAACGCCTCGCGCTCACATGGTTCCGCTGGCAGAGTCCATCAACGCTGGACTCTCCGCATGTGTACTTTCTGATTGATTGATATCCCTTTAAGGCCCTTGATAGCTGGTAGTGTTAGGCGAAGGCGTGCCCTCCTCCCTCCCCGGATGCCCCGTAAGCGAACGTCCAAGTTGATCTGATAAACTCCCTCAAAGCAAGGCTGCTCAGGATCATTCATTTTACCCTTTGCGCCATCGCGCACTCCTTTCGCCGGCTCCTTGATCAAGAAGGCACTCCTTCCGGCTGCTTTTCGAGCTGGCTAAGTCCCTTTTGAGGTCCGTTTTCGTTGCTTCTCCTGATTCACCTCAAATGCTGTGTTGAGGTCGAGCTGTTCCATCCGTCATCGATGACGCTTGTACGTCGGGCGTTGGCTATCAAAGGAGACGGGGATTCTGTTTTTTTTTGTATCCCGGCAAATGAACGCCCCGAGCAAAGTCAGCTATATAAGGCATAAGCATACACAAGGCAAGCACGGGAGCAATAAAGGGCACAGGGATCATCAGCCAGGTTTCGAGTCACTTGAAAATTGCTTTCACGTTATGTCGTGCGGCAATTTCAGAGCGACCTTGCGAGAGGTCAGTGAAGCAAGCCGGAGAAAACTGGGGAGGAAACAGGAGACAACAATGTCGGCAGTGGTTGATGGATCAACGATTCACGACTCGCAGGAGAACACTGTCGGGCACATCCATCGTTTTTGTGAATTTATAGAACTTTACTCCTTGCCTAACCCAATGGAGTTCGCGACACAACCTTCGACAGCAGAAATGCGCCGTATGTCTTTAGTTTCCGTCTCAGCGTCAGAACCAGGGACATCTTCGGAAGACGGTTCTGATATGCAACAGCATGAACCATGGACAGTAGCAGAGGCGGATCACTTGGTACAGCGCTTCTTGAGAGTCGCTCTCGATCCCGAGAAAAGCCAACTCACGATATGGTTCTGTCGAGGCCCTCAGTGTCATTCGGTGTGCGAAAACGGTGACAGTTGCCGAGAGGAGCTTTGTCATGCCCAGTGCGGCACTGCACAAGGTAAAGTCAAAGGGATGGACCTTCTCTTCAACGTTCCGCTGGTCTTGCGAAAGTTCGTTGACAAGGAGAACAGTGTCAAAATGGGCGAGCTAACGGCCTTCCTGGAGCGAAACCTTGAACCCAGTGTTACCGACCAGGATGTGCGAATCATCTGGGCTGAGCTGAAAGAAAAGACGAGGACACTGCTCTTCAGCAAGATCGCTGGTAGTGTAAGCCACCCAATCGATTTCCCGGTTTGGTGGCATCTCGGCGGACCGGCATCGGCTCACAGTCAGGTCTCGTCGGAAGGCGCTCCAAGGACTTCGAGCGCTCAGCCCGCGGATCCTTCGTTTGCCTGACGACGACCAAGATCGAAGCCGAATCGAGCGGTCTTGCCCCGCAAGAGTTTACAAGTGAACAAGTTAGACATGTTACTGTACCCGTAGCCTTTTGAATATAGTTTAGTGATCGAGCATATGCGAATAGAGCTTTCGACGATCCGCTGTGAGCATGTTGCCAATGTAGTTGCCGGTAGATGTATCGTGAAGCGTGTTGCTGTTACAGGCACATCCTGGGTAAAATGACGTCTATTGCGTCATTGTCTAGCGATTCATCGTCTACGTTTTCGTACAGGACTTTGATAAAGCTTCTGTACACATCACATCACATCTTCAAAATCACCTCACAACTATACCAGTCCATCAGAATCTTGTTGTCCACACAAATGAGAAAGCGAAACTTACCTCCGCCAACACCCCCATCGCCAAACTCTGTGTCACCTGCTCACCCATCGCTTTCTCCACCGCATCCTGCAAATGCCGCTTCGGATCCTGCTTCCCTACATGCCGAACCTTGAGCTGTTCCGCCGTCATTGTTTGTTCCTCGCGAACTGATTTGGTGTATGCTTGTGCTAGTTTGAGCATTTCCTGTGGGGATTGATGAGAACTAGTGTGAGTGCGAGTAACATCAGGAGGGAGAGGTGAGTAAGGCTTACGGAAACGGCTGCTTCGCTTGCTTCTTGGTGCTTTTCAAAGTCGGTCAACTTGAGACCCTCTGTCCATCCCTTTTTATGAAGGTTCATCAACATGCCCTGCTCTGCCTCTGATTTCCTGTAGTCGATGTTGATGCCTGTCGGGTACGAGTTAGTTTGCGGTGAAAAAGGAAAGAACGTGAGTACTCACTGTAATACTGCCTGTTCAAATTATGTATCAAGGCCTGAATACTCGGCTTATTCAAATGCCCAACATTACTCGTCGTCTGCCTCGCCTCTTGCCCACTCATAATCGTATGCGGATTAATCGTCCTAAACGCATCAATAACGACTTTACCCCTCACAGACTGAATCGGATCAATGACGACGGCGACGGCGCGAGGGTTTAGCTGTTCGAATGATTGTTGGGTGTTTACGTCGACGTTGGATAGCCAGCAGCCGAATCCTGGGTGGGAGTGATACCATCCGACGACCATTTCCGGTCTTTCCGAGCAAGCCGGAGCGGGTGAAGCGGTGGAGAAGTTAGTAACTGACAGAGGGTGAGGAGGATGGTGAGAGACGCTTACCGACCAGTCTGCTTCAACATGTCCAACATTTTTGTCTGGAACACATGGTCTACTGACTCGACGGTGACTGATGTTCCGGATTGAGGCATGGCAAAGACGTCGACGCACTGAAGGAGGGGTAATGTTAGTTGGATGGAGGCGGTTGGAAGCAGAGCAGTCGGGCCGGCTTACTGAGATCTAGAATCGGAGGAGCAGAAGAAGGTTGAGCCAAAGCTAGTGATTTTAGGTCATGCGGAGGTGCTTACGGTTGTATCGTCGATGAATTCACCAAGCATGAGACCCATGACCTCCATTGGCACACCGGCTCGTCCGTGTTTCAACATCTGTTAGAACGCTAAGTCAGCGGCGTGAACATCGGAGTACTCGAACATAAGACATACTTTGAGGAGAGCCAACGAAGAGATGTGGATTGTCTCGCCGCTGCAAAAGAAAAGACGTCAGGACACGAGATGAGGTAGAAGGAAGAGCAGCCTGCTTACTTGTCCGTCAACATCGTCTCACCACCTCCACGACCGCCCATACCCATACCAGCACCGCCACCTTCTCCAAGTCTGCTCATAAGTCTGTTCCAATCCATTTTGGATGTTGTTGCTGTTCAATGGGTTGATGGGATAAAGAATGCAATAGTACGAGAAGATGAAGGTGATGCAGAGATTGATGATGAATGAAGGTAGACACGCCATCGTCATCTCAGCATTAGGTAAGCAAATATCTAAGCGCGCCATCAAACAAAAGCGCGAATGAGGGCAACTCAACACAAGGTAAAGGAGAAGGTGATGAGTGATAACAAGTCGTTGTTCCTCACTGTTCCTCCATCACCACCATTCAACACTATCGAGCAACAACATGGATATCGACGACAAGCAAGACGAACTACTGGAATACGAAGACGGAGATGCGCAGATGCGGACCGACGCGGTTGATGCGGATGTTATCCTTGTAGATGAAGCGGAAGGAGATGCCGAGATGGTAGATGACGCAGAGCTCAAGCAGGGTTAGTTCCAGGTCCTAATCGACCGATCGCTTTGAGGCCTGAGCTGAATCATTGCGTTTACGTGCAGATGACAACGACGATACACCAATGGTAGATGATGTTGACCAACCAGCCATGGTGGAAGAAACCATGGTCGAGGAAACAGAGATCGTGATGCAACCTGCAGAGGAAGAAGGTGATGGCGACAGTGATGGAGATACACCTATGAGGGAAGATGGAGATGAATCTATCATCATCATGGAGGAAATCGCAGTGGAAGCTTTCCCCACCAACACCGCACCGGAAGAAACGAGCATCAACATCGCTCCTCCACAACAATCAGAAGAGACCGTCTCCATGTCCTCCGTATCCGCCAATTGGCCACCACAACCCACCGATGTTCCGCCCGTGCCGTCTTTGCTCCCGTCTGCGTTGGCAGTACCTCAGGATATCAGGCATCAGGAAGGAAAGATCCACGATGCGACTCATCATTCTTCTGCGCACGGCGGTTTGGTCGATTCCCCGGATGACAAAGCAGTGGATGAAGATGCAGCAAGCATTATCGCTGAACCTGACCCCGCAGCTCCGCATCCTCCTGCTACATCAGCTGCACCACAAGCACAGGTAACCGCCGAGAAAGCCGACGATACGACGATGCTCGAGACCAGGAGCAATTTCGTTGAACCTGCTGGTAGTGTCAGGGAGAGTGATTTCGGAGGAACAGGAATGACGGCAACTGCGCCTAATTCCGTTGCAGACGACGCCGTAGAAGAACGGACGAACACAGCCACATCGACGACGCCTCTTGTTCCAGGCAGTGCAGCGAAATGGCCTCCAGCGCCAACAGAGGTTCCCGCAGTACCAAGTCTTCTACCGAGTGCGCTTGCTGTGCCTGATCGTGTCGATTCTGAAAACGGCGTGCTTAGTTCGAGTGGGAGGGAGGGAAAGTTACACGCAGAAGCAAGTGGTAGAGTAGGGAGAGAAGAGACGGAAAGTGTCGTGGCTGAGCCGGCGGGTAGTGTTCGTGCTGCAGAAGCCGCTACGTCAGTGCGAGCGAACGGGAACCATGGAGGTGATGACGAGGACGATGCGTCCTCGGTGTTTACTGCAAAGTCGGAGCTGGGTGAGAACACAGCAGGAGGGACGGGAACGAAGCAAAAAGATCCATTGCCACCTATCATCGTCGTCGTCAGTAATACACGGCATCAACCGCTTTTCGCTCCATTGCCAGCAGGGATTGAATACGCGTTCCCTTCCGCTGATAGCGATGAGTCTGGCAAAGCGACATCGGTAGGGTGGGATACATCGTCTCCCATCTTACCGGACTTGCAAACCGATCTGGCAGACGCGCCGATATGCGAGTTGTTTGTGGCGTTGCGGATCTCGTTGGGAGAGGAATTTGCAGAGACCAGGGGCAAAGAGTTGATCATCTATCAAGAGGAATTAGGTCTGAAAGTTGGTGAGGTGAGTACCGCGTTTTTTTCTCGTTTCAGCATCCGTGGGTGGCTGACATCTTGTTCGTGCTTGGTACAGGATAACAAACACGCCGAGGAAGTAACGTTGAATGATATCATCCGTCTACACACCGGCTGTGGATGCCCTCAACCCGTCGTGTTCCACCTGGAACACGATTCGCAGCGATTTATCTCGCGCTATAAAGCGATCCGAAAAATCCTCGCTGATGCTCGTGAAGACGACGCGGAGGCAGAGGAGGTCCTGGATGGCGAGGATGGGGAAGGCGAGACCGTGTATATTGACGCGTATGACGAGGACGAGGAAGATGACGAGCTCGCATACGAGGATCTTGCGGATCATGAGCATCATGAGGAGGAAGAAGACGAGTTGGCGCAGGATACAACAGCCGACGAAACGCCTGATGCTGGGAGACTCGGTGCCGGCGCTGTACAGCCTGTTCGCGAAGTGACGGAAGAGATTCTCGAGTACGAAGAGGACGAAGGCACCGCATCGGCGCATCTCGAGACCGTTACCAAAATCGTCACACCGGTTGTTGGAAGAGAAACAGAGGCAGAAACAGAAACAGATCAGTTTGGCGTGGATGCAGCAATCCGAGCGGCGGAGCAAGAGGCTACGTCGAGTTCCACTGAAGTAGCGCACCAGGAGGAGCAGAATGTTCTGGCTGCGGAGCCTACCAAAGGCGTGATGTTCTCTACCAAGAGACCACTCGAGGAAGGAGCAGAGAAGGGCGGAAGTGCCGACGGCGAGAGGCAGGTCAAGAGGAAGTTGAGTCCCGAGGTCGAGGGGGGAGATGTTGAGGCATGATACGACTGGTAAGTTTTGTGCTTTCCTTACCAAAGTCCCGACGGATGTGCTGATTGTCATTTTGCCTTTTCAGATCGAACTTACACGTCGCTGGTCCCGGTCATCGTTCATCTGTCATTTGCGGTCGCTTCATATCATCCCAGCGTCGCATAATTCACGCCATCAAGCAATGAGCGCATCTGCGAAACTACCATCCATACCGCTTATATTTAGTCATTGCTTGAGTCCGCACTCAGCCTCGCACAACTAGGTCTCATCGATTTACCGAACACTGCATCATGAATCGATGAATCACTCCCCAAAAGTCACGAACTCGATCATTGGTGAAGAATCTCCACCAACGGACAGCTACAGTCTGTTACGCCATATTATCGACCCTTTCAGTATTTTGTCGATACGAACTAGCATGCGTTCCGCATGATTTATCTGACTAGCTGGCACACACAACGACAACCATATGGGTAGTGGCTCGATTTCAACTCTCTCTCTCGACTAATGATTCTCTTTTCTTCCCCACAGGCGGTATTGTAGTGGTGGTGGCGGCGACGAAAATGGTTTTTGGTTTTAGCTGACGACTTGATGTGTTTGGCTTGTTGCGCTTTGTGATGTGATACTTTATTTGTCTAGCTTCGAATGTCATTTCGTAAATAATATCATGTGTGTCTAAAAAAACAAACTGATTTGTTGCGAAATCGATATCAGTGCGTAGGAAATCGCTGTCTAGACCTGCCCTTGGCAACTGTGCTTAGGGTGGGTATCACATTCATGTAGTGTTCAATCTTACTGTTTTACTTAAACCTATTTCTCTTTGTTATTCCTCCCAGCGCTACCGCGTCCTTTGCTATCTCACCCTCAAATACTGGTCATTATTTTCTGGCTTTATATGTCGATGAACTTTATGTTCCGCTTTATTGACCTTATATTCCACTTTATCGTTTCCCAATGCCTTTGTTGGATCTTCAATTCCTTGTGCTTGCACCGGTTTCGTTCAAATTCGTGTTTCTTCGTTCGCTACGGTCATCCAGAACTGTTGATGACCATCGTCGTGTTAGTCGCGAGAGAATAATCTTCGGATATTGGTGAGACTTACCGAACAGCGGGAAATATAGGTGGCCGAAACGTTCTCTACCATTGAGGCAGTGGTAGTCGTGGAGTTGCCCTCCTGGATCACCAACCTTGTGGAAGGTCCGGCTGGCCATTGAGGTGAGCCCATAGCCTTGTTCAAAGAGGGATCACACGATCTGGCGAAGGAAGTCCAGTAACTCGTCGCTTCCCTTGCGAGAGGTTGTTCGGTCGCGTTGAACGGACGGAAAGTGCCTACGCGAGAGAAGTCAATCAGTTGAGATTCCGAGCTCATCGCAGCGCATTGGAACTCACTCTGAGCATTTGATGAGGATACGCCGGAGCTAGTAGTGATTGCATATAACATTAAAGAGGTATCCAAGCAGGTCTGGAGGACGGTACTCACTTGGTTCCTTGGAACAGATAGTACAAGTCGGAGGTGTGCATTGATCCTTTGAAAGGGGAAGCAGCCAACTGCACAGGATCTAGCAATCAGGAAGCAACGTTAGGGAGAACTGTCTTATTCCCGTGTCAGTCTAGAACGCGTCTCATACCAGGAGTATTCCATCTACATCGCAAAGCAGACGTCAGGGCTTTCGTTACATAAGTCTAAGGGGATGTATCTTACCGATAGTTGAAAGCCGCTACACCGTACGAGGCTGTTTGGTTTACAATAAACCAGTCCATACACGTGAACTCGGTATCGCCAACCAGTGTCTGGGCCATATCGTAGTAAGAGCTGAAGTCGGAGACAGGGTACAACGCACGAGCCTTGTTGAACGTTTCTTTGGTCTATCACATTTTTTAGTCAGTCGCAGCCACTCCACAAGAAGACGACAAGCCTATCACTTACCATACGGGTGTATCGGCTACTTGTCAAAGCGGAATACAGCTGCGTATCGTTGGTTACCGACGTGGGTGAACCAGTAAATCCGGTACCGTCATTTGTCGTATGACCAGCCAGAACCGGAACCCTAGATCAAGACGAATTAGCAAAGCTCTGCCGAGTCTGGATGGCAAGTCTTACTTCTTGAAACGTCCCTGCCCAATCATTTTACTGGGAATATCTTGAATGAGATACCCATCTACAATTGGAAGGTACTTGCAAAGTGGCTGAGGTCGGTGATCTGTCGTAAATCGGGTTAGAGCTGGATGCCGATACTACCGACGAATGCTGACACTCACTGACGGCAGCGATCAAAGTTCCAGTAGCCGTGCCACGAAGACACTTCATCACATCATCTTCTTGATCGCACCCTGTGAAATGGGTGACATTGCCAAAACATTGCTGAAACAATAGCATAAGCTATCTCGGTCAGCCCACCGACTTTGACGTAAATATAGTGGGACGAACGCACCTCGTAGACGTCAGAGACCGGGTAAGGGTCGTTGCCGATACTTTGCATGATCTAGCAACCAGCGGTAACACGATCGTCAGCGGCACCTATGATATGCCTCGAAACTGTACTTACAGCGGCGTGGAAAGGTGCGTCCGTATTTCCCCCTTGCCAAATGAGATGATTCACAACGGACCCACCGCCGGAGCTCTCTCCCTGGAACACGAGGAAATCAGCGCTCGTCCGAACACCATCGAGTTCATCCTGAGCACCGGACTTACGGAGATGGTGATCTTTTCAGGGTTTCCACCGAAACTCGTCACATGCCTCTGCAGCCACTCGAAAGAAGCGCGTTGGTCTTGAAGACCTGCGTTGGCGGTCCCGTCCTTCGTAAGGGTTTCAGAGGCTAAAAAGCCGAGGAGGCCCAACTACAGCATCATATTAGTACGGCGGTCAGTTCCGCTGTGATAGCTTAGACCGACGGGCGGGAGTGAGTGCCTACTCGATATTGAATCGACACCGCAATGATCTGACCATCTAAAGACCACCGAAGAAGGGTTAGCACTCGGCACGCAGCTGCTCCCGAAGAAGAGAAGGTGGAACGATGAGAAGTAGCAGGCTTACTGGTCACGTTTACCCACTGGTCCATGGGGAAACCTTGAGCGGACTAGGGGTAAAAAGTAGTCAGCATTTCCAGTCAAGACTAGTACGAAGAGGTGAGCAGACATTGTAGTAGTTGCCTCCCCCCTGCAGGACCGATAACGATTGAATGAGTAATCGCTAGATAGCTTAGCAGACCTTTGACCTGCTCACATGTATGTAGACCACCACAGGAAGCTTGCTATCTTGAGTGGCATTGGCGGGTCGCCATATGTTAAGCGTAACACAGTCTATCAACAGATGTACCACGTTAGCATACTGCGACATTGTCGCAAGCGAGTGCACCAACCTTCCACTCCAACACCGACTACCGCGGGCTGCTGGATGCAAATCGGACCAAAGTTCCTCGCATCGATCAATGGTCTTTGAGACGAAGGCTTCCATCCCTCATCCATCTGTTGAGGCTTCCTCCATCGCAAATCGCCAACGGGAGGTTGTATGTAAGGCACTCCGCCGAAGAAATCGATACCCGGAAGGGAGCTGTTCCCGATATATGCCTGTGCACAGCGCGCTTCAGTTCCTATCTCATTGCCAAAACATTTTGTTGTACTTACAGCGTACCCCAGATCAACGACAGGCCCTAAGCGGGAGTCGAGCGTCTTATCGTTATTGGCGAGGACGAAACCCAGCGCTGTGGAAACTTGCAATATTCGACGAAACATTGCTTGGCGGACGTGAGAGGTGAAAAGCGGACGAAAGACGCTCTGGAAAAGGGGAAACACAACATGATACCGAATCGGCAGGATATATATACCTCCATTCTAGCCACCGCAGCTCCAACACCGGACCGCTTCAGGATATGGTAGGTGCCGAGTAAGAGATGGAATCGATATACCCAACGAACGGATTTCAGCCAAAGAACAGGGGGGGACCCGGGTGTGCTCCGCATTATCGGAAGCAAGACGGGCCGGGGAACCCTTAGCGCGAATCAGGAAAAGTAGTTACTAGTAGCTATATTAGTCAGCTTATTAGTCCGCATGTCCGGAGCTATTTATGGTCCATTATTCAGTAGCTCTTTCAGTATACCAGCTAGTAAACCCAGCTGTATACCCGGAGCTCGAATGTCGGATTTGAGCCACAAGGGAAGTTAGTGAGCTCAACGACTCATGAATCGTAGTTCAGACATGACCATTGACGCGAAGACTAAAGGTAAGATGTTCTAGATTACATTTACAGCTATACAAATCGAACACAAGTAGACAACTCAACGTGCACTTGCGATGGGTCACGGATGTAGGAATACTTCCGCCACCCATCTAAGGGGAAGTGGAAACAGCCGGAAACCTCATGGACACTCAGACCCGAATATTTAGGATCGGTTCGGCTTCTAACACAATGTCGGCTTCATAGCTCCAACTAGACGCCAGGTTGAGGACCCCCAAAGTTTACAGGAAGCTCCTTGTATGCTGTCTTGTTTCCAAGCTGAGAACTATCTACCAGCTAGACTATGCGCTCATAAGCACCCTGTGGTATGGAAGTGTGCACAAACATAAGTTGTAAGAGCCGTGGAACGTTGTATTGATAGCACAGTATATAGATTACAATATACTACCTAAAATACCGTACAAGGCCTTTAAGTGGGATCAGTCAGAAAGGATTATGCTTCGCGACTATGTATATCGTATAAGGCAAACTACTAACTTACTAAATGTAATATGTAAACCGCTAATGGGAGCGAGTCTAGAGGTATTACTCACGTTGTCATTAGTTGTAAGGCACGCAGTCTTCGTATTACTCTGAGTCCAGTATTACTTAGACACTAACCAGCTCAGTTACTAAGGCTGATGTTAATGAAGAAGTTGTATAGCAAGACTTAGAATAATTACTGAGTGGTTACAGAATAAGGCTGTTACACAAGGTACTAGGGTTCGTGTGATAATGTTATCTACGACTAGCGGTATTGTTTAAGATGGTTGTCTTAGTGGTGGATGTGTTGATGAGGATAAAAGGCTGAGTACAAAGTTGGTACGAGGCCAGTGGCGCTTCTAGTATCTCTGGTAAAGCGTGTCATAATAAGTCATAGAAGCAAATGTTACAACTGAATCGGACTGCTATATATACACGTTTTGGAATGGTGGCGAATGTCAGTTTGCCCTAGGTAGCCCATGAGTCTCTAAGGTAGGTGATGGTTTGTGTTGCTTTCTGCATCCGTTGCGATGGCAGTTTAAGCAGTGGCGAGACGGGCAAGGATGTTGGCAGAGCGGGCATAACTGGTATCGCTAGAGGAGCACAAAGCGTTTAGCTAAAGGCGCATTCCTCCTTAGGCAGAGTTCGCAGATTCGGCAAGCGCAGCAAGCGCGCTCGCAAAGTATGCAGCAGAACGGCCTGTATGATTCCGTGGGGTATTGCTGGTGACGTGTATAACACAGTTAACAGAAAGCTTTGGTAAGCACTGACGGGCTTGAGCACGGTGAGCGGTAGCTCAGCAGTGGTGAGGATTGTGAGTCAGTTTGGCTTCTGTGTCAAGTTACAGCATTTCCTGTTCCAGACTACAAGTCAATAGAATTACAAGTTGGGCTAGTCACAAGCTAGTTCAGTCACAAGTCAATTCGGTCACGAGGCTATTTAGTTACAAGTCCAGACAACTAGTTCTGTACTTGGTTTTGCCTTTTAAGCTACTAGTACAACAGAAGTTTCCATAAGAGTTCCAGACAAGTTCCAACAGATCTTCTTCTTCTTCTCCTTCTATTCGATGGCCTGCCAGACTCCGAAGAGAGGGGCGATGGCAGCCATAGGTGCGGGAAGGCCGTAGCCAGGAGGACTGCCCATGAGTCGTCAGTCTCCTTACAGCCACCGTGTTGTATGAGTAATGGAAAGATCGATTCACTTCGGTAATGGTATCTGGGTCGAGTCTGGCAAGTTCCCTTTTTCCTATTGTCGCATGTACCCGAAATGGCAAAGTGACAGAGAAACTTCAGTCACTTTGTCATTCTGTCACTTCTATCTTCGCAACGAAGTGAGAAAGATAGGTTGTATCCCATAGCTCCTTAGAAGCCTTTGGGAGGGGTTGGTCTCGCCACCCGATTCCTACGACTATATAATGCAGCTAGCTTAGTTGTAGGTTTTGCCTCCTATCATTTATGAAACACGCTTTTCTTCCCTAACTTCTGATCAGGGCCCTCGATTGAACTAATGTAAGGAGACTGACGACTCATGGGCAGTCCTCCTGGCTACGGCCTTCCCGCACCTATGGCTGCCATCGCCCCTCTCTTCGGAGTCTGGCAGGCCATCGAATAGAAGGAGAAGAAGAAGAAGATCTGTTGGAACTTGTCTGGAACTCTTATGGAAACTTCTGTTGTACTAGTAGCTTAAAAGGCAAAACCAAGTACAGAACTAGTTGTCTGGACTTGTAACTAAATAGCCTCGTGACCGAATTGACTTGTGACTGAACTAGCTTGTGACTAGCCCAACTTGTAATTCTATTGACTTGTAGTCTGGAACAGGAAATGCTGTAACTTGACACAGAAGCCAAACTGACTCACAATCCTCACCACTGCTGAGCTACCGCTCACCGTGCTCAAGCCCGTCAGTGCTTACCAAAGCTTTCTGTTAACTGCGTTATACACGTCACCATCCATACCCCACGGAATCATACAGGCCGTTCTGCTGCATACTTTGCGAGCGCGCTTGCTGCGCTTGCCGAATCTGCGAACTCTGCCTAAGGAGGAATGCGCCTTTAGCTAAACGCTTTGTGCTCCTCTAGCGATACCAGTTATGCCCGCTCTGCCAACATCCTTGCCCGTCTCGCCACTGCTTAAACTGCCATCGCAACGGATGCAGAAAGCAACACAAACCATCACCTACCTTAGAGACTCATGGGCTACCTAGGGCAAACTGACATTCGCCACCATTCCAAAACGTGTATATATAGCAGTCCGATTCAGTTGTAACATTTGCTTCTATGACTTATTATGACACGCTTTACCAGAGATACTAGAAGCGCCACTGGCCTCGTACCAACTTTGTACTCAGCCTTTTATCCTCATCAACACATCCACCACTAAGACAACCATCTTAAACAATACCGCTAGTCGTAGATAACATTATCACACGAACCCTAGTGCCTTGTGTAACAGCCTTATTATGTAACCACTCAGTAATTATCCTAAGTCTTGCTATACAACTTCTTCATTAACATCAGCCTTAGTAACTGAGCTGGTTAGTGTCTAAGTAATACTGGACTCAGAGTAATACGAAGACTGCGTGCCTTACAGTGGCTAACTATAGAAAAGAAGTAAGAAGCAACAAGTCAAAGGACAACAAGGTTGACGTATGAGATACTTGCAGTAACTGTAGAGCGCACAATCAAAGGCGTTCGATGGAATCCTCTTATAACGCGGTAGAACGCTACAGGTTTTGATGTTGACATGTGGAGCATCTACAAGGTTTTACCTTTCGTGATTCCCCTGTTTTGAACTGCCCCAGCCATTCGGCAATGCCTTGTGGATTACGCTCCGTCTCCGGGATACACAAGCCCGCTGCGGTCTGACAAGCCACATAAAATTTCAACCACAAGAGTTGTTTCTCATCCAGTTGCAGCTTTGATTCTCTGTATTCCATTCCCATAGGGACTGTGGCGACACCCATGGGGATAGACATAATGCTGGGCACGTTCCTGTTGAGATCCAGAGATTGGAGTTGAGGAACTTTGATCTTCTGGAACCTGACGAAGGCTTTTTTCTTCGCATCGTCATGTGTGTTTCGGAAATACCTCCCATAATAAACGGGCAATTCAATCGCCCATTTCTGAACGTGAAGTTCATGCTGCACCCTCCCGTGCGGAAGAGCAAACTGGGACAGAGGTGGTCGTACATAGTATGTCACCGTCTTCTCGGTCTCAGCTGAACATGCGACTATCCAGCTCCCGAGCACCCCTGGCAGAGTCCCAGGTAGCACGAATTCGAGCCATGGCTTCTTGAGCGATTCAAAAAAGTCTTCGCAATATTTGCAAGCTTGCGACTGCGACATCTCAAGACGTTCGTTCGAAGTCTGATTGGATGTAGCATCATCAGGTTTGGTGGTAGCCAATGTTACTTTGGAAGACCGGCCTAGACTGAATAGCATCTCTTCGTCCATCCTATTCCTTCCAGCATCCATTGCACTGGGTGATTGAGTGGGGAAGCTCCTCCAGCTTTTGTCTGGACATTGCGGGGTTTCCGATAGCTGGGAATTGACCATCTCCATGGACTTCTGAAATGTGAGTGGTTATCGGTCTATTAGCGTAATGTGATCATTGCAAAGATTCCGCTTGTTTGCATCTGATTGGACTTACTGCTGTGTCAGGATTGTTAAATGTTTCTAATGCACGTTCGGCCGATATATCTAGAGCGTTCGGCTTCTCCGGTTCAGCAGTGTAGCTAGCTCGGCCTGGTTCGTAGAAACCGCTGATCGGGATACTCAGCGTTATGGACGGGGAGCTCATTGTTGTAAGAGCCGGGTAACGTTGTATTGATAATATAGTATATAAACTATAGTATATTATCTATAATACAGTACAAGGCCTTTGAGTGGGATCAGTCAGAAAGGATTATGCTTCGCGACTATGTATATCGTATAAGGCAAACTACTAACTTACTAAATGTAATAGGTAAACCGCTGGTAGGAGCGAGTCTAAAGGTATTACTTAGTATTGTAGTTAGTACAATCAAGGGCGCTGATCAGGAGTTAGGGAGGAAAAGCGTGTTTCATAAATCATAGAGGGCAAAACTTACAACTAAACTAGCTGCATTATATAGACGTCCGAATCGGGTGGCGAAACCAACCCGTCCCAAGGGCTCCTAAGGAGACCTGTGGGTTACAACCTATCTCTGTCACTTCGTTCCGAAGATAGAAGTGACAAAGCGACAAAAAGACATAGTGACTGAGATTTCTCAGTCACTTTGCTATTTTCAGTACAAAGTGACAAAATGACAAAATGACATAGGTTTCTATGTCACTTTGCTATTTTGGATACAAGTGACAAAAGGAAAGGAAAACTTGCCAGACTCGAACAGAATACCATATTAAATTAATCTTTCCATCTACTCATACAACAAGGTGGCGAACTACAAAATAACTGCACAAGTACGAAGCAATAAGTAAAAGGACAAAAAGGGTAAAGTGTGAGATACTTACAATACCCGCCGCTCCGATTAAGCGGAGTCCTCTATCGCTTTGCATTGGGCGTACGTCATGCCCGACTTCCACTCGTGCAGCCTCATCTTGTTGTGGAGATAGTGGATAGCCAACGATTCGTCCCAAGGGAGCTTGTTCCAGAGCGCTGAGTTGACGAAAGGCGTCAATCGAGTCAAGACGGATCGGACGAATGGGGCGTTGACGTGGTGAGGTTTCGCACCATACCAGTAATTGTTGATCTCTTTCAACGCTCGATGGTAAGCTCGAAGGCGAACTTCAGACAATCGAGTGGGAGGAGAAAGGCGAGGGCTGTTGCCAATCGAGTAAATAATTATATATGTCATGCGCGGCTTTCGCTTGACCGATCCGGCCCGGGCTTCGTGACCAAGAACCGAGTGTACTGTTCGGGCTTCGCGAATGGCGGGCGGATGCAAATCATCGAACATGGGGTGTCTACAAGAGTTGATGGAAGCGGCAAACTTCGAGAAGCCACTAATTGTAGTAGCGATGGAAGACTTGGCTGTTCTCTCGGCAGAGAGGCGGTTAAGCTTGAGCACGTCCCACGTCGTGATAGCACGATTATAACATTCTCGGCAGATTGTGATAGGTTCGAGCAGCTTACTGAAGTGTACAAAAGGCACTAGCTGCATAGGCTGAGCCGGGTCGAATTGATAACCGACAGGTAGATAGGGAAGCGGCGAAATGAAGCAGGAGTGGATGGTAACTTCGGCGTTGTCGGACATTATGAGGATTGGGGAAGCGGATAGTAATAATTTTTGTGGGGCAAATTAAATGGCACAGAAAGTGGAATTCGTCGGGGTCTGGACAGGGATTTTATAGACGTTTGCCACCCCTTTCTCGATAGCTGTCAGCTAAGCAATCTTGCTGCGAACTGTGCTCTGCTACCTGCTAACGAGGAGGATGACTGCTGACCAATAGTGACAGAGTGACAAAGTGACATAGATTTTCTTGTCACTTTGCTGTATTCGGTTGGGCTTCTTTCGGCTCTTCTATTTAGGTACTTCGTTCTTTTGCGTTTTCGCCTTCTGTGGCTGTTACATATATTTTGTCTTTTTCTTCCGTGAGGACTTTACTGGAGCCCTGCTCGCTGTTTGTATGCGTTCAGCATCTCTTGGGAGTTTTCTAGATTTTCTTCAGGTTCATAGGTATCATCGAAATCTTCGTATCCGCGCCAGTGACAAAGCAAACGTAATTTTCCATTCTTGTCGGTCTTGTGACCACGGATTTCTTCTAGCTCGTATTATGGCTCTAGATCTGCGTTTAGTACAGGTTCGGGCCTCGGCTCCGATCTTCCTTCGAATTCTAGAGGGCTAGCGTGATAAGGTTTTAGGTACTGTACATTTATGATCGGATGTATCTTGATATGCGCAGGCAGGTCCAGCTCATAAGCCGTAGGGCTGATTTTACGCATAATGCGGAAAGGACCAATGTACTTAGAGCGAAGTTTCTTGCTCCCTTGTGCGCGCAAAAAGGGTGGGTTCGTATGTTTTGTGGATAATAGGACGAGTTCATTTTCGTTGAATTCTTTTGAATTTCTGGTTTTATTATACTGCTCAGCTTGGCTAGTCTGCGCTTTCTGTATCCGCTCATAAGCTTGATTCATTAAAGCTTGTTGGCGTTCAATAAAGTTCTCAGCAGCAGCTACATCTAAGTCAGAGTCGACTGTGTGTGGAGTTACAGGATGATAGCCGAGGTCTAGCTCAAAAGGCGTGAGGCCAGTAGTCGCGTTGGTTGAGTTGTTGTAGGCGAACTCAAGAGTTGGGAGAAGCTCAGACCAGTCTTTCTGAGTATGCGAAATGTAGTGCCTTAGCATTTCTTTGACGGTTCGTACCATTACTTCAGACTGTCCGTCCGTTTGAGGGTGGTACGCAGTGGACATAGCTAGCTTTGTTCCGAAGCGAGACATGAGCGCTTTCCAGAACAAAGAGGTGAATTTGGTGTCGCGGTCTGAGACTATAACACGTGGCATTCCATGAAGTTTAACAATAGAGTCGAAGAATCTCGTAGCCGTGTCTGGAGCCTTGTCGGTGTTCTTCGAGGGAATGAAATGCGCGCGTTTCGTCATCTTGTCAATTACGATGAATATCATGTTCCAGTCTCCTTCTCCAGAAGACACGAATGGACCAGCAAAGTCCATAGAGACTGTGTGCCATCGCTTGGGAGGTACCTCAAGAGGTTGTAACAGTCCACTCGGACCTGCATCGGCTCTTGCTTTGTTCCTTTGACAAGCAGTACAGCTTCGACAATATGCTTTTACGTCTTTGCTCATATTGTTCCAGAAGTATTTGCGGCACAAGTTATTGAATGTTTTCGAGTATCCCAGGTGTGCGGATGACACCGCATCGTGGTGATCATGGAGTAGATCAAGTCGGAGAGTTTCGTAGTGCGGTATGTAAATGCGAGGTAGGCGGTCTTGGGCTGATTGGAATAGTACAAGTCCATCGTCAGTCAGACGAAAGGGCTTTAGATGAGGCGGAGGGCTCTCCGAGGAAAGGTGTTCTACAAGTTTCTTGCAATGTTCGTCGTGAATATATCCAGCTTTGACCTTCTCCAGAAAGAATGGGTCAATCATAACATGAGTCATACCGTTGACAGTAGGAAGTGGCGCTCGCGATAAGGCATCAGCGTTGTGGTGGACTCTTCCAGGCCTATACTTGATAGTCATGAATTCCTTATAGGGCTGTAAGTCCATGGACCATCGGAGGAGTCTCTTGTTGGTACCGGAGAAACTGAGAATCCACTGTAGCGCAGAATGATCTGTGATGATCTCAAACTTCGAGCCGTCGAGATAGGGATGAAGTTTCTTGAGACCCCAGATGATTGCGAGACATTCCATTTCGGTAGACGAGTAATTCTTCTCGCCGGGCGATAAGGTACGTGAGAGAAACACTATAGGGTGGTCTCGATTCTCAGAGTCTTTTTGTGAGAGAACCACTCCAAGTCCATCTGTGGATGCGTCAGTATCCATGATGAATGGTTCCTGGTAGTTAGGGTGTGCTAAGACGGGTGCGGTGATAAGTTTTTCTTGCAGCTCTTCCATAGCCTTTTGTTGGGATTCTCCCCATTTCCATTCGGTTTGGTTCTTGAGCAGTTCGTAAAGGGGAGACGCGATTCGAGCGAAGTTCTTTACAAACTTTCGATAATAAACGGCTAATCCAAGGAATCGTTGCAGAGACTTGACGTTATGTGGGCGAGGATATTCTTTTACGGCTCGGACGGTCTCTTCCAAAGTCCCTATTCCGAGATTACTGACGCGATGTCCGAGAGCTTTAATAGAGTGATGAGCTACATAACTTTTCTTGGGTGATAAAGTGATTCTTGATTTGGTGACAAGTTTGAGGACGGTATCCACGTCTTTGGCATGTTGGTCGAATGTTTTGCTGTAGATAATGATATCGTCGATGTATACAAGCGCGATCTGCCACTTGTATCGACCCAGTATGCGATCAGTGAGTCGTTGGAATACACTCGGTCCAGTCTTGAGACCGAAGGGCATTCGTTTGAATTGGTGAAGTCCGACATGTGTGCGGAAGGCAGTTTTTTCTCGATCCTTCTCGTCGACTTCTACTTGGTGGAAACCTTTGTTCGCATCGAACGTGGTGTAGTATGCCATACCTGAAAATTGCGTCAATATATCGTCGACTCTAGGAATCGGATATTGATCGCCTTTCAGTACGGTGTTTATTTTTCGATAGTCTATGCAGAAACGATCTTTCCCTTTTTGGTGTACAAGTATAGCGGGTGAAGCCCATGGTGAATCAGACATTTCTATAACGTCATCCGTTAGCAGTTCGGCAATCGTTTCTTCTATGACTTTTCTTCCGTGTGGAGAGGCGTGGTACGGAGGAGAAGATATAGGTGGTGAGTCTCCAGTGTCCAGAGTCATCTTGACTAAGTCTGTCTGACCAAGTTTATGAGAACCATAGGCAAAGGCGTGCCTGTTTTGATAGAGAATTTCAAGCATCTGTCTTCGCTCATCAGCATTGAGCTCTGGGTTGATATTGAATTCCTCGATTATGGAATGGAACTGTTTCTCATCCTCATTGCTGCTACTGATAAAGTTAACATATGCGGAAGTTGTTGTTTTGGTTTTAGACCTTTCAGTAGTCGGATGTATTGTGGCAATTGGTTGTCCGGAAAGGAGTTCTACGGGAATATTCGAAGTGTTCATAACCTGTACACGATGATCCAAAGAATTGGTCCATCCTACTGAGCGTGCTACCATCAAAGGCACTTCGTACTCAGCGTCAGGTTCTAGAAGATAGGACTCGGAGGCAATGGTTCCTTCGAGCTCGATGGGAAGCTCGACCATATGACCCGGAGCGATAGTACAAGTGGCTTTGACTCGAGCGATCGGGAAAGGCATCATCTCGGGCGGAATTCTGCAAGTGAGACGAATCTTTCCTGGAACACCTTTAAGAGTCAAAATTCCTTGGTGCAAGTCGATATTCGCTTTCTTGGTTACTAGAACATCGTTGCCCATTATAACGGGAGTATTATTGGAAGCAATGAAGAATCTCATAGGTATCGAAATGTGATCGGGTTTGTTGATATTCTTGAAGTGAAGGGTCGTGTAGAGACTTTCGGTAACGATAGCGTTTCCTAAGCCTTTCAATTCGAAACTACTGCATTTCTCTCGTCTAGAGCTCGGCAGGTATTCGTTTGCGAAGTTTCCGTCGATGATGGAGATAGAGGAACCAGAGTCTATACATATGGGGAAGGAGAACCCTCCGATTCGCTCGAAGGCACAATTAGCGTAAGCTGGTGTTTTGTCTTTCCACGAATCCTCATTTTTATCGTTTGAGCGTAATTCATTTGGGGTGGAGTTTACTGGAGCACCCGAGACTGTTGGAAAGTCTTGCGGAGTACTAGGAAAAGTAGAAACAGGTTTTGGCTGAGAAGGTTTTGGAATGGGTCCGGGATCTGGGTTGGGCGACGGCTGCGGAGTTCTTGGTTCGGGAACTTGAGTGCGAGACCTCGTAGTGATGGCGTTGGACGTCTTGGAAAATGACTTCCATTTATTTCCACTCATAGGAGTACGGTTGCTCTCACTAACCGGGTGGTTTCCGGAGGGTCTGGAAGATCCAGAGTTTCGGAAATCGTCACGAGGCTTAGAAGGATGAGGGCAATCCTTCCTCCAATGGTTGCCTCCACAGTTAAAGCAGTTTGAGCGAGGCTGGAAAGAAGTGTTGGCAGTGTTGGAGGTGCTAGAGGTACTTCCATATGTAGGACGGATCATCCTACTTTGTGAGACGGTGGTAGAACCATCTTTTCGTTCAGTTCGTTCGTAGTTGGAAACGGATACGTTTCTCGGAGTAAAATAGGTTTTCCTGCCTCTAAGGCCAGGTTCTAAGTCGATGAGAATTCTTCGGAATTCTTCCATACTGGTGAAGCGAGAGATACTAGCTTTGACAAGAGGTTGCATAGATAAAGGTATTCCTTCTATCATGTCCTCGATCAACTCGTGTTGCGGAGTTGATTCGGGGAAAACGTATGATTGCAACCTTTTTGTAGAGATACGGCCTACCTTTGTATAATCCTATAGTCGATGATGACATCACCGTCCTCATCAACTACGCCTGCTTTGTCTGAGTCAGTTCTCTAGGAAGTACTTCCTCCCACTTCTTCGAGAAGCACTCTCTCTGACTTCCTCAAGAAGCACTTCCTGGACTTCCTCGACTTCCTCGGGAAGACTTCCTCCACTTCCTCAGGAAGACTTCCTTGACTTCCTCAGGAAGACTTCCTCGACTTCCTCAGGAAGTGCTCAGCAGCTACTCTAGGACAGGTAGCCATTCCAAACACGTATATATAGCAGCTCTTTCCACTTGTATTCTGAACTAGCTATATGACTTTTATCTCACCCTTTGATTTACCTCTTAATTCCGAAGCTACCTTGAGTGCAAGACTTTCTCAGGATTAGCTACCCTTCGTCTTCCACTTCCGGTAAGTAGTAGTCCAGTCTTACGTAATAAGCTATTGTATAACTTGTGCTAGGATCCAGTTACAACGGCGGTACTAGTATTGCGTATATTACGTAATACTGACTACTGGCCCGCGACACTTTTCTTATCAGCAAAGTAGTCACCAAAAGATTCGTTTACTCGAAGCGTTCGGTAGAGGCATTGCCTCCTAAGGTTGGCGCGATGATTGGGCATGTAGAAGGCATTGCGAATAGCAAGCTGCCAATCATACCATGTTCTCAAAGCAAGCCTGTCTTTTCCGAGTTGAGTAAACCAAGTAAGAGCGTTACCTTGGAGTACCAAAGGTAATTGCTGGAGTAGGTCCGAGTCATGGACACCAGAATACTCAAAGATTGCAGATACCTTCTCGATCCATTGATCAACGTCTTCGTTGTCTTTTCCTGAGAATTTTGGTAAGTCTGAAGCTTTGAGCTTGGGATGATGCGGAGTGGAAGTGTAGTTGGTCGGTGCGTAAGAGGTTTCCCTATGAGGAGTTTCTCTTTCGAAAGTGGCGTGTCGTTCCCGTCTTTCAGATGACGCTGTGTTCAGTCCTGCTACCTGACGTTGTAATCCAGCGATTACCTCGTTCAAATGTTCTATCTCAGCAGTGGTGGCTAGTCGAGGTTCCGGAAGACGAAGGTCTTCTGGCTCAGTGGATGCTTCCAAAGCATCATGAACGGGTGTCGAAGGTACGGGTGTCGATGGTACAGGAGTCAAAGATTGGTCACTGCGAGTGGAAGGGGGCGTCGATGAAGATCGCGCAGGAGGAGTGACGAGAGGAGTGTCTCTTGCAGGCACATTACTGGAAGCAGCTTGGGTACTGCGAACGGTTCGGGGAGGCATACTGTATGTTTTACAGTGATGTCGATGGTAGTGTAGAAGTTGGAGCACTAGTACTGGTACTGTGGTAGAGTATTATCGACTATCCTATGTCCTAATAGGCTATAGTGATGAATCACCTCAGATACACTGAGCTGTGATAGAGCGCTGTAGATTCCTAAGCAATGCAAAGGAAGAATCGACTAACTTGTCGATAACCGGTTGTTGGTGTTGATGATCTTTAGTCGCGTCCGAATAAAGATGGTGGCGAATAGTGGTGATTGCTTGAAGGTGTTTACGTTACTTACGAGTTATAATAGTCGTGAACTGACTAGTATCCCCACATAGGATTCCAATTGTAAGAGCCGGGTAACGTTGTATTGATAATATAGTATATAAACTATAGTATATTATCTATAATACAGTACAAGGCCTTTGAGTGGGATCAGTCAGAAAGGATTATGCTTCGCGACTATGTATATCGTATAAGGCAAACTACTAACTTACTAAATGTAATAGGTAAACCGCTGGTAGGAGCGAGTCTAAAGGTATTACTTAGTATTGTAGTTAGTACAATCAAGGGCGCTGATCAGGAGTTAGGGAGGAAAAGCGTGTTTCATAAATCATAGAGGGCAAAACTTACAACTAAACTAGCTGCATTATATAGACGTCCGAATCGGGTGGCGAAACCAACCCGTCCCAAGGGCTCCTAAGGAGACCTGTGGGTTACAACCTATCTCTGTCACTTCGTTCCGAAGATAGAAGTGACAAAGCGACAAAAAGACATAGTGACTGAGATTTCTCAGTCACTTTGCTATTTTCAGTACAAAGTGACAAAATGACAAAATGACATAGGTTTCTATGTCACTTTGCTATTTTGGATACAAGTGACAAAAGGAAAGGAAAACTTGCCAGACTCGAACAGAATACCATATTAAATTAATCTTTCCATCTACTCATACAACAAGGTGGCGAACTACAAAATAACTGCACAAGTACGAAGCAATAAGTAAAAGGACAAAAAGGGTAAAGTGTGAGATACTTACAATTGTATGTCTGGGAGATTGGTGTTTCGGTGCAAATGGAAGACGGTTCAGCAGTTCGGTTACTCGCCCACTCGGTCAGGACGTCCCTCGGGTCCCAGTCAGATCCTGATACCCAACCTATATATACGCAAAATTGAGAAGGCAGGGCGATCATTGCTCCTTTCATGGCGATTCGACCGAAGAAGACAGGGACACTCGACGTTTCGGCCAGTGTTCGCTGAACTTGTCGTCGACTGTTGGACGAATCGAGCCTGAATTTACAAGCCTTGCTAATCGTCCTGAGACTGTCCCCATTGACGTTGGCTACTACTGCCTAGAGGTGCTGTCACGCCTTGCTGCTGGAGATGAACTAGCATGTCGCCAACGTACACGGTACGTCGCATCTCTTGTACGTCCCCAGCAAACCCGGCCGCCGGTACATCCGCAAGCAAACGCTCGGGGGCAAACCCCTTGCTTACGTGTATCTAGCGCACAGCCTGGCGCGTCCATCGTGTTTGTATTTTGTTTTGATTCCAAAAGGTGTTTCATGGGGTGGTGCTCTCCCTTCTTCCTGGCTGTTGAATATATAAACCAACAAGTGACTTTTCCCTTTCTCCTACTTTAATCTATATATCCTTTTCTTCATTCGCCACTTTCCGTTCATCAAACCGTCGTCACTCTTTTATCGATTTATTTCACTCACAACCGCCAACACCATCATGTTCGCCAAATCATTCACTGCCGCGCTCGTCGTCGCCAGCTTGTCCGCATTCGCACAGAACACGGCTTCAGAGATGCAGCTTGCAGGCGTAAAGGCCAACTTCCAACGTGAGTCGTCCTTTTCTATGCACGAGACGCTACATACTAATTCGTTTTCAACCGCTACAGAGGCTCAACTCGTTCCTCAGTTCCTGCCAACCTTCAACCCTTCGGCACTCCTCAACGTCTCCTTCGGCAGCGACAACGTCGAACCCGGAACCCCACTTGCAGCCACTGCCGTCTCATCCGCACCAACGCTGACCGTCATCCCGGCCTCCAACTTCTCCTCGGCCTACCCGGAAGCCACGACAATGTTCACCGTCGCCATGGTCGATGCTGATATCGTCGGCACCGACGAGTCTGGTAACCAAACGAGGCATTGGTTGGCGAACAATGTTGCTTTGACGACTGGAGAGAATGGAGCGTTTGGGTTGAACTACACCACAGATCCGATTACAAACTATGCTGGTCCTGGACCCGCTGAAGGATCCGGCGCTCACAGTATGTCCCTCTCTCCCACATTCCTCTCGCCGCATTTACTTAATGATATTTTCCTTGTCACGCCTGCAGGATACGTCCTCCTCTTCATCGACCAACCATCCACATTCACCGCCCCTGCCGACCTCTCGGAACCAAACACCCCCTTGGGAACATTCAACTTCCAAAACTACCTCTCCTCGACCGGCCTCGGACCGATTGTCGCCGCAAACTACATCACAGTCGAGAACGGTGTCGCTACCGTAACCGTTGCTTCCACTTCCGCCGTTCAGAGCAGCACTCTTGTCGCCGCTGCTGCGACATCGAGTGGAGCTTCATCTGCCATGTCGAGCGGTGCGAGCTCGATGGGCTCGGCTTCGCACTCTGGATCAAGCAGCGCGACCAAGGCTGCTTCATCTGCTGCCTCGGCAGCTTCTTCCGCCGTTGCATCAGCATCAGCGACCGCCGCCAAGTCCGGTGCAAACACCCTACTTCCCGCTGGTTTGGCTGGACTTGTGGGTGTCGGTGCGTTAGCTGTTGGTTTGGTCTTCTAAGCATTGCACTTGCGAAGCTAGGAAAGAGATAGAGGTGTTAAAATGGACATTTTCGATGTTTCGCGTTATACCCATGTGACATATTGTTACTATAGACGTTCTTGTTATGTAGCCTTATTACATCGCATTGCTATCACGGAGTGCATTCAGCCAATACGCCAGAAACGAAGAATAGCCAACATTATTCAACATGAAGTTCGTCTGACTCTTAAGCTCATGTGGCGTTCCGCTCTGTAACGTGTACTTTCGTTCGGGCTACCCCTCAAGGGGGCAATACACCATGCTGTATTTTCCGTGCCTTTGCACCTTTACCCTTGTTCATCGGTTGATTTCTTGTTCCAACGTGTAGCCGGCGGAAACTCATGCCTGGCCGTTCCGGAGTCGAGTAGAAGGAGAAGCGTTCTTTGCCTTTATTCTTTTCGTCGGCTCGGTTGAGGCCCCTGCGCAAAGTGTCATAGTTCAGGCCTTCTTTCTTAGCCGCCGCGGCCACGTTGTTAGATCGGCTTTTAGATCCATCATCAAGAATGATCCAACATATCTGTTCTTCTTCAGTCCGAGTTCTTTTGGGGTGATATCCACCCTTTCGCCCTTTGCTGGTGGTCGCTTTTCCCTGACGAGTAGAATCCCGCGGCATACAGATGAGTTACAAGATATCTTGACCAGCATCTACGGAACAGACGGCCAGAACTTACCGGACTTGTCGAGGGTAAACTTGTTACGCTTTGAACATCGGTTCCACCGTCTGGAACTTCAGCGTCGGCGGACAAGGTTTCGTTGTGCTCGACCGCCATTCGTAAGTTGAAATCGCATGCGTTCATGAGATCCGGGTCAAACGTAAGCAAAGCCTCCTGAAGCGTCGCTACTAGCGGATATTCGACACCCGGAGGCGTTTGCGCCTGCTGTCCAAGATGGGTGTCAAATGACAACGTCCCATGTACGCCGATCTGCGAATCTGTCGGAATGGAACGTGGGACATGCATCCAGGAGTTGCTTGTACTATCGAACTCTCCTAATGGGACTGGTGGAGGACCAGACTGGAGTGGGAAATAGATATCGGGAGGATATCCGGAGGGAAGATTCCTGTTTGCATGCAAATCAGGAACCCATGACGTTCCCAACGTTGAAGCAGCGTACGACGCGGCAGGTAGATTTCGTGTATCGCGTAAGCCCAAAGACGATTTACTGAACTCCGTAGAACCGAGAGCATGCTGATGCACGTGGGGGCCATACTTCTGCACTGAGCCTGCCAAAGTACTGCCGTACCACTCGCCGGATGCAGCGAAGCATGAACGTGCGAGCTGAAGATATTGATCCTCGGGTTGACACGGGAGTGTGCCCCGCGTCATGACCGAAAAGTCTGGATTGAACATATCTGGCCAGCATGGCCAGTCGCACTATTCGATGCAGAAAAGGTCAGTCATGCCGACAACGGCCGCATTGAACGTTTGGCCTCATGTACTCACATCTGCGCTCCAGTCATAACCTGGTCCCGTTGATCCCAATGCGGTGTCTGAGTAAGTTGTGCCCATGTGTTCAAACATTTTGAGGAATGGGTTGTCCAGGGATTGTGTCGCAATTGAAAGTCGCAGTTTACGTACTCGACCATTTCCGTTCCACCTTTGACTCTTATATCCGCGGTGATACGACCAGCTTATCGACATCTCACGCTACCTTTCGGTACCGTTAAAGGGTGCCCGTGGGTAGTTCCTTTTAAAATGGTGGGGCATAGCGGAGAAAGGATGATGAAACATCAGCGTGGGTTCGAGTTGGCATACCCCACATCTGCCTATACTGAGCCCCTATGCTGGCTGCAGATAATGCGGCAGACAATATTGGGCTAGTCATCTGAGCAGACCAATCTAATTCGGGCCCTCCGTCCCGCTCCACCCCCCATATGCATGTCTACACCAGTGAGGGCATTAATTTTTACCCACTTCATGAGGCCCAGCGGCATAAGCCTCAATGTAAACTGGACCAACGTTCTTGAGCGCGCCATATTGGGCACTCTGGGCTGCACCTTTCGCGATGCGGCTTTACTGGATCCCCAAAGAGCCACTTTGAAGCGACTTTTTGCGTGGATTGCATGATGCAGCTGTATTACCGGTCAAGTATGTACGATTCATGGAGGGAACCATGTCGTATGCCAAGATAGATAGGTGTTGCAACATTCGATGTAAGGAACGGGGCACAGCTATGTCTTGAAAACGCGACCAGAAAGAATGCAGGAAGCGACGTTCACCTCGTTTACCTTCAGCTTCGGACTAGATTGAAGGCTCTTACCTAACTGCTTGGTTGCGCTGCACGTTGATGGATGACTGTCCCCTCTCCCATCAAGCGGACAATAAGATTCACGAACCAGTTAACGTAAGAGCATGCGGAGATAGTGTTTCAGGAGGAATCGCCGAATGAACGAGGTTGAAGCGCTACAACGGAAGAGCAAGCACTCAGCTCGACTTACTGTGCGCTGCGTGCTTGAAAGATTCAAGATAGCTACTCGTCGGTGATTACTTGGGCCAACAGGAGAGCCGTCAGATACGTGATGTTTGAACTAGTAGGAAAAGAGATGCAAGTCAGCACAAGTCGGGACTACGGGGTCCTCGTGTGTATTCAGATATCGGCTGCTTACCCGAAGCCGGACGAGAGAAAAAATCCATTCTTACCTCTTGCGCGGCATTCGGTACTAGCCATGTGTACTGTGTCGCTCATGGCACCTCATCCTTCACTGTCCCTACCACGTCCTCCGTCCGTTGGTAGCGACCCCGACAGCACCGCAACTCCCTTACCCTAAGCGAATGTCGAAACGAAAGGACCGGAGAGGCAATAAGTGACGATTCCGGACAAGATGCGTAGAAGTGAGCGTGAGACCGTGAGTCGAGTCGACTTGATATATATGATCCGAGGCCAACAGGGTATCGACGAGAATGAGATGCTTGAGCAATGCTGCTGCTTCAGCGCGCCGTTGGTTCGATCACTTTCTAATCCCTGTCAACTTGTTGCGCCTATCTTATCGCCTTTCTTCGTACCATGACATCTGCACGATTACAACCGATGTATAGACGTCTTGACATGTTCGCGCACATTGCATCGTCGAGATCACCTTGCCTGCAATCTTACAGGACGACATGAAAGCCGCTTTGGCAGGCCAAGATGAAGAATTCACACAAGCGTTGCTGCCACTTTGGTCAGCACGTCCTCGTCAAAGACATAATACACAGTGAACCACGAGAGGGGATTTCTCGAAAAAGCTACAGTATACAAGCGCATAGTGGTCGCCAGTTCGTAAGTCTAAGACTTCATCACCTACGCGCATGGTCTCCGTCGCCGAGCAAAGGCAAAATATCACCCTGATATATTGTAACAGTCGCGCTTTCTCCCCACTCCGACGAGCCTTCGAGTGTATGGGGGAGCGTATCGTCCGGTTTCTGACCTCTGCTTTCTTTGATCCATTCTGCTACAGTCGCGAGCGAGACTTTGATTATATGCGCGACTTTTCTCTGGGAAGAGAAATGATCGCGGAATAGCACCGATGATCCAGTGGCATCTTTGATAACAAGGGTATATCCAGCACCAGTACGACCGTCTTTAACTCCCGCTGGTTGCATGTGAGACTCAGTCGGCGATGGCTGGACAGAAATGTTCGCCCCGTTCAGACACAGAGAGACAGACAAAAGCTGAATCTCTGGAAAACTCACCGTGTAAGATTCGGGCTCGAATAGTTGCCCTTTGTGCCCCAAGCAAGTGCGCTTGCCCGCCTCGATTGTGATGCGATTTTCATCTTTCTCTATTATACCTGGAATTCCTTTGTTTCGACTCAGTTTGACTTGTTTCGAAAGTGTTGCATAACATATGTCCTCAACACTACTCGTCGTGACCAATTTGGGATAATGTCGACAGCGTATAAATGAGCCATCTGAGTCCTCGACAAGAATGGTACATCCGACGTCGCTGGATTTGTGTCCCAACTGTTGATCGAGGCCTGGTTCGTCAATCGTATTGCGCTGATTGTGATTACTATGCAAGGGCTGCAGTGAAGTAATTTTGAGCACTGGGTAGATGAGCATCAAGACCATGAAAGTTTGTACATACGTGACTCGTCGCAAGGCTTGAAACTTCGGTCCTGAAGGAAGGTGAATTTGTTGGCAGTGATGGAGTTTTACTTTGGCTGTCTCCTTGTCCACCTACCGATGGTCCATCTCCCGGTCGTAACTCCAGGTCACGTAGTGTGATTGTTTCGGGTAGTGGCCGCTCGGTTAGGGGTAGTAAGCCCGCCATGTAGCCTGCATAAGTATGTGACCCATCTGCATGTAATCCATGTGATCCTTGGGTTCCCTGGTGCCTATCTCGCCGAGCTGTGTAATCACTGGTAGAAGGTAGAGAATGCTGAACTTCTTCAGACGGATGTGAGTCGTAGTACCCATCAAGCAATGACGAGTTCTAAATCAAGCAAAGGAAGCTTGTGTAAGGGTGCAGATCACAGCATACTGCCAATTTCACGATGGCTTACGGTCGCTGGAGGCCAACTGTTCATTTGAAAGGGGTTCATGTTTGTTTGACCTGTGGCAGCTTCTGTGGCAGACCACTGCTGGAATCAAAGTACCACAAAGGTGAAACGAAGGCGTTTTGAGCGACTACCGGGAAGCAAGATGGTTGTATGTACACCCATGTGACTGTTATATATCATCCTCGTGACGCTTTCTGCTTCTGACCGTACAAAGGAGTGACCGTTAGCGCAGTGGACGCCAAGGGCATTCCTCGTATACGCCTAATGCAAGACAGTTAACAGACCCGACTCAAGAACCTTGATCCTCCACTTGCAAACTTTTGATGGGGCAGGACGCTGGGGATCTGACGACTGGAGGCAAACTCAGAGAGCTTACCATTTTCAGATACCTCTACGGCACTAATTCGACTAGGCATTCTCCTTTCATACCAGCCACCTTCAAAGCGCCTTTATCACCGAAGCATCGACTGTAGCACTCGACTCGCTCAACCAGCCGGCGCCATCGTTTATTTTCCGGTCACACGCAAGAACGCAGATGTGCGATGGCTTCATCTAGAGATGATAGCTTCTGAAAGAGTTGGACATACGCATCTTGAACGCCTCCGCGATAGCCACTGGTTCGTTTGTCAGAATCATGATCCCGAACACGTGCCGTTTGTAAGGTACCGATACCCGCGACTGACTGTTGTAGATCATGGAGCGGGCAAAGTGACTGGGGTTGCGCTGCGTGCTTGGTAGATTTCGCGACAGATAGCGGTCTGTGGCGCCGTCAGTTATGTGATGTTTCATCTAGCGGGAAAAGGGATGCCAAATCAGCATAGCTCGGGAGCTCCGGAGTTCTCGTATGTATACAGATGTCGGGTGCTTACACGAAGCCGATGAACAATTTTTACAATAGATTCACCCGTACTTCCTGTGCTGGACGGAGTCATGCGTACCGTCGCTAATGACGCCTTCTGCACTGTCCCTACCACGCTCTCCTACCGGTTCGATTGTGCTAGTCCCGATATGGCCTCGAGCATGGTCTCCATTATCCATCTTGTACAGACGTCCGCATTGTTGATTCGATTGCAGACGGACTTGATGTGTCGCTTGTATCGATTGGCTATGCGATTGACTGGTCGTATGCGTTGTGTTGAAGGTGAAGCTGGGTTGATGAGGTTTCCCAATCCATTATCCGGAGCAATTCCTGTTCGAGGGAAAACAGCCCTTGTTCAACACACCCCACCGTCGTTCTACGTTGAAAGCACAGCGTTCGAGCTCACCTTTCTCGCTTCCAGCTCGCTCTCGAAAGCGGCATTTCCTCCTCTTTTTTCTTTTAATTGCAAAGACGTTTATAGAGACCTAGCACTGTCGGATGTTGCGCTGGGATAGATATTGACGAAACGTTACCGAAGTTCACGAAGTAGAAATATCACACAAAGAAGGAACGATTGTGAGATCAATATTCCAGTATCTGCCGCTTGTGGAAAGCAAACGACTCACTCTTCCCTACTTCCGTCTGAACTGACATCTCGTACCAGCTCTCTACTCTCGTCTTTCCTGTATGGCCGTATTTCCTTACGATTTCGGCTGAGGTGGCAGGGTCTGGTCGCTTCGATTGATCCACAACAACCCACCGTTCGCATTACTGCTCTACGCGGATTTTAGGTGTGCCGCCGAGATGTCGAGAGCAGAAGGCGAAACTGGTAAGGAAGGATGATTCCGAGTTGTTGCATCGTGGACAGCCAATGTACGACACCCTTGCGAACATCATGGACTGCGTGTTCTGTGTGAATGATCGCAAGGCGGTTACTTCATGGTCCATCCGTATATCGCGGAATTGTAATAACGGTCGATTGATTTCTTTGCAGTACCGCGTCTGTTAGCAGCTCTGTTAACTGCTGGTTACTCTTTACAGCTCTCTTTACTCTAGCTTGTCTGCTTCATTTTACAGTTCTCTTCAGGCTCTCCATATACTCTTGGTCTCCTGCTCGTGTGTATCTTTTCAACTTCGTCGTTCACAAGCCCAAATCAATCCGCACACAATGTCGCACTGTTGAATAATCACACATTGCAATCTCGCGGTTCTGGATATGCAATCACCCTGGACAAACCTCTCTTTTACGATTCCGTGCCGCCAAAAGACCAGGACTCCGCGGCAACAAATCAGACTGCCGCAACCGCAACAGTGATCTCTGGCTCTCATTTCACTTGATTCCAATCGCAAGCCCGCTCTTGCTCGCATCTCCTCACCGACGAAAGTACTGCTAGCTTCAAGGCGGCCCCGAGGCGGTGGATGGAGTATGGACGATATCGAGAGCACCGGCGTATGTAGCAGGAAATGTCAGGTGTGAGAGTAAAGACTGATTGCGTACAAGCGAGACTAGAGGGACCAGATACAGTCGTAAGCATTCGTTTGCATCTTGCCAGACACGCTCATTCGGCTCTCACAGATGCTCCAACAGCGTTGATCTCTAATCTACATTCGCTCCTTACTCTCAAGTGATATTCGCATCCATACAGGACCCTACTTTCCGCCTGTCAACTGTCATTGGTTAGTCGGCACCTTGTCATGTGCGTCGCCAAGGACAGATAAACACATTCTGTCTGGACCGCCTGCTCTATCCGCTACTGTCGATTCGTTCTCCAGTAGGCGCATGCAAGCAAGGACAACGCTCGGTGTTTCATCTCATTCCCACGCGATGCGGAAGCCTCATTTATCAATTCACACGCTTCCGGCAGTATATATTATGTTGTAACATCAACCAAGGATCGATCGCGTGGAAGGCAGGCATAATACCATCGTTAAGAGTAAGCTTCTTGTTCATACCCGATAGCTGGCTTACCCACCCATCTATAACGAGCTCTTTCGTTCAGCAGTTGGGAAGTAGCGCCATAGCGAACCAACAAGTCTGCCAGGAAGAATTGCATTGAATTGAACCTTCAACTAGTGTACGCAGCACATCGAGAGAGCTGGAATGAGCAATCTCGGCTTACTCTGAATGATCTCATTGCAGAATCCGTGTGTACTTGAAGCCAGTCTTTGGGTTTGTCCAGCTTCCCTGCTTTGTGTCATTGGCAAGCTTAGCACTGCCTATGTTCCCCTTTTTTGCCGCTTCAACGATACTGTCATAAATCAAAGGTTGAGCGCCCTTTGAAGCTTCGACTTTGACTCTGATATTCTTCTTCTTGTGTCGTGCAGCCCGTCTTTCAGGTGGCAATCTGTCTTGTCGCTGATTGTTCGTGTCTCTGGTCAGTGAGATCTTGCTTTCTTCTGAAAGACGCGACAATACAACCGCATGTGTGACTTACCACTACCCTTACTTTTGCAGCACTGGAGCGGCCGGTGTTTTGAGTAGCATACAATAATGAGGACAGCGTTGTTGGCGCGGCGAGTGTCAAGCTCTGCGAATTGTCGATGCGCACAGCCTTTTTTCGCAATGGTATGTCTGCTGTCAATTGAACCTTTATGGCATCTTCCAAGTGTTTCATAGACAAGGCATCTACGGTCGAGAATATGGGTTTATGTTGTAGAACCTGCCAGACCTCCTCGACAGAAACTCCGAAATTGGAGAGTTGTAAATTCCCCTGGTTCTTCAGCAGTCCGACGGGGACTCTGGCTTTGGTCAATGTGATTCGGGTCGTCCGATAGGAGCCTTGAACTCCGACATTCACTGCGCCCCCACCAGTAGCTTTGGGAGCGGTGAAAGCAAACCAAAGCACGATTGATGTACACCACACTGCCGCGGCATTAAACGAGGCGGAACAATTGGGCAATTCGACGGTGGGCGACCAAAGGATGCGCTCCAGTCTCCACAACGCCTTCTTCGATCCGCCGAGCTGTGCGACACCTGTGCCAGCGGTAGATGGAGCTATTGGTGACAAGCTCAAATTTGCCACAGACCAAGGAAAAATGCCTGGCGTTGCAAAATTGCCTGGCGTAGCAGGGAATTCTGAGGCAAGGCCTCCATGAGCGCTAGCTGCCAAGTTATAACCTATGCGATGGGTTTTCATCAGCCAGCGATCCGATCAAAGTACGACGACCATTTTTCATTTTCACTTCTCACTGCGACTTACCTGATAGACTAAAAGTTACCTCGGTATGCCCATAATGAACGCTTGAAGCCTTGACGTTGCATGATGATAGAGCTGGTGGGGGAGCTTGATTCGGGTCCCCGGTCGCAATTCGATATGGAAAAGTTGGAGCTCTTCCATTGGGGTCGTAGTAACGACGAGGGTTCTCTACATCTGTATAACAAGAATATGCAGTTCTATACATTGACAAATGCTCATTATCAGACCAAAACGTCGCCGCGGGGGTTAGTAACGGTCCGGAATGTTGTTGCCATGCATGAGACGCGGAAGGCTCTGTACTGTGAAATGAGGTTCGTCCGTCTCTACTCGGCAGTTTGAGGAACGTTTCGGCGTCTATTCGTTGCTAAGTTCCCCACAGAAGAAAAGTATCAGCTGTGTTCCGAAGGGACCCGTACCCTCCCCCTCCGTCACTTGCCTGTATATCCAACCATCTTTGGAACTCTGATCTCTCTCCTGCATTCCCGTAGGGCAAGGTTGCGTCATCCATTGATTTGGTTAATCGGATTGATTCGGTAATTCTTGACCCAACGCCAGGAGGAATTATCCCTGCGATGGACTGATTGAAGCGAGGAAGTCGTAACAATGTCGAATGCTTCACTATATAGCATATTTCTCGTGCCAGTCTATGATTCTACACATACAAAGGAATGGCTATCCAATGCTCCATTATGAATGGTGTGAAGATCCGAAGCGCATCAACTCAATTGAAACGATGGGAGATGCAGCGTGTGAGCGATGGCGGTGGCGAAAGTCCCTGCATTCTGGGTCATCTACTCCTTGGGCCTGTCAACGATGGTGGGTGACCATGATTGTTCGGCAAAAAGAAGCAGCAGTACCCCTGTCTTAGTCGACAATCCCCTCTCCTTTCATCACTTCCACCTGCGAAGCGAGCTTGTCACCGAACATCGCCTGCACAGCCTTTTCCTCTGCCGATTCACGCATTACCAGACTGACCAGCGCATACCTGTCACCCTGTTCTTTCCCATCCTCACGATCCTGCGCGCCCAATCGACCCATCCTTCCAGCGAAATGCGTATACTCCCTCTTCCGCTCCTCAACACCACCTGCGGCGCGTGCTGATTTGGAGAGGCTGGTGACATCGAGGCCGTTGAGCAGGTATACGGTCGCGATGTCTGGTATATCGAGTCCCCTGACATGCGACCGTGCGACTAGGAGCAAGTTGGCGACGTCCGCGTCCTGTGAGCCATCGAGGATTGTTGACGCGACGCCTAAAGATTGTAGTGATGCTTGTAATTTGGGAACGGACGCTCCTTCGGGGACGATCACAATCGAGAGATTGGGGTTATCCGGTGAGGTGGCCGAAAGACTTGCATGGAGTAGAGCAAGATTTTCGACCATGAGAGGGTTTATCTTTTCCTTTGCTGCAGGATCATCTGGTGCGGTTTCAACGAATTCGCTATAGCTGGGTTCGGCTGATGCGGTGCCGATGTTACGCAAAGAACCGGTAAGCGGGTCGACAGTGAGGCAGTAGTGTGCCGTCTTCTTGATTCCATCCTTCGCGATCACGCTGGCGTCCGTTTGCGCAGCATCGCTACTCTCCTGAGCGGTATCAATGACGACCTGCTCGTCCCTCCGTATCCACCCAGACCGATGCACGAAACCCCTAATCACCGAGTTCAACGTCGCCGAACACCACACCGTCTGCACCTGCCTCTTTCCTGCCCTCTGTTCCTCATCCCGGCCGAACAGATCATCCAGCAGCCGTACGATCGAAGGTGGATGACGGAAGAATGGGTGTCGTTGGCGTTCGCGTTCCGAGGTGAAGGACTTGAATCGTCCCGGCAGCGGGCGGAGCATGGCATCGGCTTCATCGACCATGATGAGTCGTAGTGATCGGGAAAGCGAGGCGGATGTGAGAGATGACGGAGCATGTTTTCCATCGGTCGGCAGTTGTCGGGAAGCCGGTGCTTGCAGGTACGTCAACAACGCATCTGGCGAAGAAACAACGATCTCCGGCGTCGTTCCTGAATCCCTTCCCTGCTCATCTCCGGGTAGCACCATCCGAAACAACCGTTCCTTCTCTCCCTCTACCGCGCCAGAATCTGGCATCGCGGACTCGAGCCTTTCCATCCAGCTTCCTACTTGTCGTACCAAGGTTGCATGCGGTAAAAGGAGAAGTACCGACGGCGCTGGCGAGATTGATGTGCGTGATGAGGCTCGAGGTGGGTTCTTGGCGAGTTTGTTGCGTTTCGAGCGATTCTTGAGTGCGCGTGAAAGAGCTATCAACGCCAGAGCGAAAGTCCTGCAGCCAGTCGTAAGCGTCTGATCAAGAATGCAAAGACTCGGTACTCACTTGCCCTGCCCTGTCTTGTCTTTCAGAAACACGTCCTTGCCGTCTTTCAGTACGCTCTCTATCAAGTCTTTCTGTGCCGACGTAGGACTGAGAATATGCGGAAACTCTTGTTGCAGTGCCGTGCGGAGAGGTCGAGGGATACCGACGTTCTGCATGCAGCATATGGTCAGCGTAGCGAATTGGCATTCGAATCACACAATCGACTCACTCGGAATGGCTCCGGTACCGCTGGTTCTGGAATCCGCATAGCGAACGGATCCTCCTTCACAGCGCCAAATTTATTTTCTTGATCAATCTCTATGGTCGAAGACAAAGGCTTGCTTGCTGGATCCGAGAACAAACCTCCATCGCGAGGTGTTGATAATGTGGCTGTAAAAATGCTGGATTGATGATGCGTTGGCCGTACATTCGTTGCCACGAGTCGAGGAAGGAAACTTCTAGAGCGAAGGCATCCCCGAGCGACAAGAGACGGTAACGATGACATATAGCAATGTTCCAACTGGATTTTATGAAATTAACTGAATGTTGTATGGCGCGGTGGTTGAATCAAAGCTACAGTAGTTATTTAGAAAATAATGTGGCTGCGGTCCGCTCTTGTCTCGCATTCTGCTCCCGCGCTTTGTTCGAATTTTGCGACTGTCTGCCTGAATTCGTCTGCGGTTGTGCGTTTCATCGCTTCTAACTTGCTTCCAAACAATCCCGAAACACAGAGGTGCTATATGCGATCAAGTAATGGGAACTCATCAAGATTCAACTGAGGTACTTATATGGTTTGAGAAGCTCTATGAAAGGAAAATTCTCATAATAGATTCGGACTCGCAGGCTTGGCCTTGGCGAGAAACGCTAAACCGACCAGGGGAGAGGATTCAGATCAAGATTCCCCAATACTTGATCAACCTTGGTAGCGCTCACCAGATGAAACCAATAGTTTAACTCGACAGTTTTCAGTACTACCATCTACATTGTCTGATTCGCAAGGGATTTGCCCACAAACCCAAGGCACAAGTCGCCGAAATTCTTCGCACCGAGTGCAGTCAAAACGCGACGAGTCGATGACAACTTGAGCTTGCTTTCGCGGCTAATGGCAGCCACATGATTCTGCATCCCAGTCTATCGCAAGCGTCAGCAAATGAGAAATGTCTGCGCCATTCCTAGTCCTGATTGATACAACACAGAATAAAACAATTGCCACACGTTGTCTTGGAAGGCCGCCATTTCAAACAAGGTATGCCACAAAGCTTCTGATAGAGACGATAGTGAGGCATTATCCTGACAAGTTAGGAGCGACCGAGGTGTACTTTAGGCCAGCCCTACTCGTCCACTCTTTTCCCTCTTCAGTGGCCGTGAGCAGTGAGCTATAGGGAACCCCGGTCGCGATTCTAGCGCTTTGGACACTGGCAAAACTGATGCTTCGACCGGTCAGCGGATTTTCAACTTCAACCGGGCGACTTGCCTTTGGTCCTGCCTTGACATTGGACGGTACCGGCTGTTGATGGTGGAAGGTTCGCAGAACTCACTCGTTAGCGGGAACCTCCATACTTAGAAGCGATTTAATCGTTCTGCTTACTTGAGTGTCCACGGTCGAGAACGTCCCATCGGGGAATGGTTTTCGCATACTCTCTATTGTGCGTCGACCCATCGTTTGAGGCCATGAAGGCATCAGTGTCTCGAGGATATACGGAATGCCTTTTCTTGCCGTCATACAAAACTTGTAACGGATTGGTACAGCTTCCATTGCGCGTTTGCCCATTTTCCCAACCAGTAAACTGCTGGTCAACTTCTTCCAGATCACATCAACCGTCACGTCTTCGGCGAGCAGCTCATCGGGGCGTAAGGACTTGCATTCCCGTTTTGGCTGCCGTGAAGGAATCCTTCGTAGCCCAAACACCCAATGCGACTCGATCGCGTCCACGCTGGAGAATACAAACCACATGTCGACCGATGCCAAAGACGACGTGGCCTCGCTGTGAGACCACATGATCCTTAGCAAAGACCATCGTGCAGTCAACCTGGACAAAAACCGAGGATCAATACCTGAGGGAGCCACAGAACTTGGTCCAGAGGGAAGGCTGTCCCGAGAGGATCCCAATTGCAGCGTTGACATCCCAGGGGATTTTGAGCCCTCAGTATCTCTGTCGGCTGGGCCTGTTGACTCTTGGTATGAGAGCCACTCAAAGCTACCAGCACCGGTATTATATCCTGACATGGTTTCCACGGGTGGACTGCTGCTCCGAGAATCGGTCAGCGGATCCATGGCGAGATAGTGAACGAGGACGTAGTCGGAAAGTCGAGTCTCAATGGCCGGTAGACTGGTAGCAGTGAATGACAGCGAGATCTCATTGCCAGAGCGGTCTGCATTATATGGAAGTTATGCGAGGTATGGGGGCCTCTTCTCCTCCTTCGCGCTTCTTGACCATGGTGAAAGGAATCCCCAGACTGACTCCCCAAAGTGTCATGCTCAAACGAGTCAAAGGTGCCACAGAAAGTGACAAGGAGGCAGTCGCCAGTCGAGGCAAATTCCCCGATAGAAATCGTGAAAAGGATGTGATATGGGCTTCGTCCGGACTTGTTATAATACTCGCAATGCAAGGAAGATCCTGTACAAGACTCTGCATCGCAAAGACCAGGGCAACAAGATTATATCCTTCGCGCTGAGATGCGATACAGCTACAGGTTCGGCTGGGAGTCGGTGAAATTCTGTGACATGTACGCTCCGGCTAGTCACAGCTAGCCTGTTAGCTGGCCTCTCAAACAATCACGAGTCCACTCCCAGCCCCCGTCCGGAACCTGTATTCTTGTGGCGATGGGCCGCTCACACACGGCAGAGGTTCTACTTCCTTTCTACTACATGTTTCGCTCTATCCTGACACCATCTTCACAATCCCAATAGCTGGTACCTCGGAGTTTCCGGCTCACTTTCCATTTTGGTATCCCAGTTTCTTGCTCAAATTGGCTCATACTCGCGTAGGTCGCGCTTTGGCCTGTCATGGGATTTTTGGCTTGAATGGCACAACGCTGGCGTCCCGAACGCTAAAGGAAAAGAGAGGCGGCGACCAGAAGGGTGCGTCAAAGGGAATTGTCTAGCCTGAATGGTCTACTTTGACTGTGCTTACTGCTTGGATACCGGATCGGGCAGACGCGAATGTTTCCTGAAAGAATTGTGTTTGCGGAAATGCCGAAGCATAAGATACCACTGCAAGCTGGTTCTGTGCAGGCATCAACTCCCGGATTGTTCCTATAATTCCATGTCGTAATAGCCGGCTGAACTTGCTGTAAAAATAGTGGACTGCTTCACCGCGGGCCATGTTCTTGAATAAGGTTGAGTGCTGGGTCAAAGCCACCCAGAGCTTGTGAATATCCGCACTGCTTGAGAGACAAATCTCTTGGGCTTTTTGCAAGGCTAAGCCCGTAGGGATCCTACGCAGCCCAACTAGGCTGTGCACTCTTGTCCCATGCTCCGACCCCTCTTTTGTCTTTGACGCAGAGGAACTTCCCTTCACGAAGCAGAACCACAAGTCGATGGTTTGCATCTGCTGTTCGTCCGCAACTGGGAGCTCGGCACTACTGTGGGACCATACGATCTTGTCCAGAGCCCATCCTTTATAACCTACGGGGCCAACGTCGTATTTGCTCGAAAAAGAGCCAAATCGGGACAATGAGGGGGTAGGGATAAAAGACGATGTATGCTTTGACTCTGGAAGATGGTATTGTGAGACGTCCGAAGGGGTGTTCGGCACGTTTGTGCACTGCTGAGTATTATCCAACCCGTAGTCAGAGCGAACGGGCCTATAAATTGACTGCAAGCTTGACTGCTTAGCAGCGGTGAGATTCGAGGTCCATGAATACGCATTTGTCGTCGGCCCCATAAAATTGGTTGAGTGCCGATCATCATGGACAAGTGATCGCCGCCTGTCTTGCTCAAACAAGTCAAGGGTTGCAGTGCGACCGCCGATTGAACTCTTAGTCCAAAACTCGAATATGTGTAGAAGAGATGTCTAGAAGAGAGAGCGCTGTGACCAGGGGAAAGTTGGCTGTCAAGATGGCGCTATAAGTAAGAAAGGGAGGGCTCGCAGAACAACGTCTCCTGGCACTATGGCTTCTGAACGACGATGAAAGGTATACTTACATTCGGTCCCCAAGATGCGCTGTCTACCAATGCGAGAAGGCAACCCAACTGCATTGGGAGGGAGCGAATCGCAAAGGCTTCGCGGTCCGGTCTGTCCTGGTAGCGATTGTGTCAAATGGATGTGATATGGCCTACCTGCGACCTCTATACAACGCTTGCAGGAGAAGCTGTGATTCTATACAACAGAGCAAGAAAGAAGGGGTCAAGGATGGCCCGTCGTTGCGCCCACGAGTGATGATCAGGCGGCAAAGGAGCGTTCACGAGGATGACTTGTGATATGCGTTATCGAGGCGAGAATGCTACCCAAAGTCGCGGATGATTATGCGACGGATTGCTTGTAGCCTATCGAGTATCGCAAGTCAGTATTCAGACAAGTGCGGAGACATCGCTGTAGAGACGTACGTGAGGTATCAAGGATCATGGTTCCGCAAATTGCGCAAAGACCTAATGGCGAGAAAGATATCGTTAATCAACTGTTGCGGGGGTCGAAGAGCAGATATGCAGCAGCCTGAGGACATCCAAAGATCGCGCAAGGTTGTGACCCGCTTTACATGAACGCCATTCACCAAACACGCGGATTGTAGCACCATCGGAACCTTCCGTCTTCAGATTATAGCTCACATACCAACATCGACTCGCTCAATCGCACAGAGCGTTCGCAATTATCGACCCACACCCGCTGTCGAAGTCTATACCTCTCTGGCTGGGCTTGACTCATATACGGAACTTCCGGGCCCAAGTCAATCGTTTAATATGTGACACCGCCAACGTGTCCCTCTGAATTACGCGCGCGAAAACGAAAAGCATCGTCTTTTGGTCAGCGATCAAGATCGCCCTGCATCACCCTCGGCAACTACTGATCCACATGTCCACTAGGACATATCCGATTCTGGATCACACTGCTTCTCGGACAACCTGAACCGTCGTGGGATAAGCTGTGGGAGCGAGTCGCCTTGACTGCCCTACGGCAGCTTCGGACAGACAGCTGAGATAGACATGACCGGCCGGGTTCCAGACTTCGCCAGAGTGATAATGCTGAGAAGCCATCAGGAGCATGCGCCTACCCGTCTTGCTGTCCTTCCAATATATCCACGACAATGTCACGTGCGTACTCTCTATCCGCTTCGCCTTACATTTGCTTCTACTCATTCACACATCAAAACATCGGCCAAAACTCACCTTTCTTATAAGAGCACTTCTGACACCTCGTCCCTCCGACCTGCTGTACCGTCACCGGACAATCCATACATTTCCTCCCACCCTTGACATACGGACTCGCTCTCGCGGCGCGCTTGGACGCTAGTAGTTTGTTCTCCCCTAGCACTCGGGTCTTTGATGTGCTCGCTTGGAAAGGGTCGGTGGTTGCTAGTTTTGTTGTTTTCTACGGTGGGAGGGATGGGTTAGAGAGGCTGGTGCGGGAGGCGAGGGACGAGGCACACCTTTTCACACTTTTTGCAGACCATGTTGTCGTTTTAGCGAATGTCGTCTTTCGATATCTTGATGTGGCGGACACGAGCGTGTGTTTCAACATGTTTCACTCATCTTTCTTTGCTTCATGGTCTACCCGGGATCTCCTCATATCCTCCCCTCGTCAGGCCCGAAAAGCGCTTCTAGAGCTTACCTAATCCTCGGAAGATCTTGTTTCATTGAATATCGGGAAATGACCACGATGACGCGCATAGACCTCCACCTCTTTATCAACAAAATGTCGTCACCGAAAAAAGAAAAAAGCTCCGAAATAGCAACGTAGTCAATCTCATATTCCAATCATCAAACAAAGCTATTCCGACTTCCAGGAACTGCGTCGATGGTTTTTCCTAGCTGTTTTCCTCGAGTTTTCGCTTTGGCGCCACGCGCATCAAGTTCATATAGCAGCTTCGTGCGAGTCTTTGTTTAGTGGCGAATCTCCCGGTTGCAGGCAGCATCCATTCCCTTCGTCCACTTACCGACCTTCGCAATGTTCGCCTCCAAGGAAAAAACCACTACAACCGACACCGTCCCACGTAAACCGATCCACCTGAACCAACGTACACCAGTCGCACATCTCTTCTTCGGTCCTTATGTGTTCTTCCCCGTCATCGCCATGGGCGCATGGTGCGGGGGGTTGTTGGCGCTGTTGGGTCTGTGGGTGAAGAGTGGGAAGCCTCGATATGAAAGTGACGAAGCCAGTGTCGTGTTCATTAGTGATGTTGGAGGTGAGTAAATTCGAGCAGACGCTTTCCGCAGGCTACGATACCTGTCGGTGTAAAGGGACCATTGTGGCGCCGTAGACGGTTTAGGCCTGTCGAGCCTACTCCTGCTTCTGTTCCGTTTTGGCGTCCAAAGTCGCGTGATTTTTCCGCCTTTACACCCTAAAACGAGTTTTCTCCTACTCTTCCGCTCCTACTATCCTCCTTATCATGTACTGACTCCTCTCCTCTTAGCACGTTACAAGACTTTGTTCATCGTTATTTGCTGCACGACTTCGGCGTTTTATATCCTTTCCCTGCTTGCCGAACGATGGCTCCGACATGTCGACCGTCTACCCTCCGACATGCGACGTCGTGAACAGATTTTGGACTGGTTGGCTATACTGTTCACCTGTATCGGCAGCGCTGGGCTTGTGCTTTTGAGTATCGTGAGTAGCCACAGACCCTCTCGAGTTTATTTACCGCTTCTGATGCTTTCTCCGCTAGTTCGACGCGTTCAACCACTCCACAATCCATTGGTGCATGACCATCGTCTTTATTGTCGGTGTAGCATTCAGCGCCATCTTCCAATCAGGAGAAATCGTACGTTCGGCAGCGTCTCTCTTCGTAATCTACGTCTTAAACTCCTTGCCCTTAACAGTGGAGTTTGCACAAGGACCACCCAGATCGTCAACACTTGAGGCGAAACTCGATCTACAAGCTTATCATCGTCACGCTCGCCGTCTGTGAAGGTACGTCTGGCCGCCATATGTTCCTCTGGTCGACTATTCTCACACATTGCACCGTCTCGTAGCAATTGCGTTCGGAATCCTCTACGCCATCTGTTCAGGCAATGCAGACACCCCGCGATGCAACCGAATCACTTCCGGTGCCGCCGCGATGGAATGGGCCGTCTCGTTCACCCTGATCTTCTACTGGCTCAGTCTGGTCATGGATCGTATGTCCTCTTCTCGCACTTGTCGACGCACCCCCATTAACCTTTCTCTCTCGTTTAGTATGGCCATCCGGCAAAACCTCCCCTCGATACCTCCGCCGCTTGGCAAAATGGCAAGAAAAGCACGACCCCGCCGCTCTAGAACACGACTTCAGTGGACGTGAAGCATTCGCCGAGGACCCTGCAGCATGGAAAGACCCGAAAACAGGCAACGCGTTGCCCGTTAACGCGCCTGTCGCTCCGTTTGGAGGGCAGGGAGGAAATGCGTACCCCGATGCACCTGGATACCCGAGTGGGTATGAGCAGCGCGTGATGGCTGATGGTGGACGTAGTGGGAGGCCGAGCACGCAGTATGGGAGTGAGGCGGGTTTGGTGAGGCAGGTTTAAGTCCTATTACGTCGCCGCTCGAGATGGAGGCCCGACCGCGATAGATGGGGATCCATCGTTACCGTACCTCGCCGTTGATATTTCCGACACCCGTCATCTTTTTGCTCGAACACACCTGTATCGATACCGATCTCGACTGTCATGGACCGCTATACACAGCATCGATAGACGCGAGATGAGCAGGATGATAATGTGATAGATAGCTGTAGCAATTAGTCTGTTCTAAAGAGTCTCCGTTGTTTGTACCGCTCATCATGAGCGGTATGTAACTAGAATGTTAAATTTGTATCGATAGTACTCGCTTTACCAATATAATATCTTTTTCGCAAACAACGTCTATGTTCGTACTACTATCGAACCATTTCATTTCGTTTAATCGGCTGACTTGCGGGATTTTGGATCGACTCGTAACACAACCGCTAGAGGCGAACCGTGTGCTAGTCTTGCCATGGACGCAAGAGTAGGCAGGGCACCTACCCGCTGGCCACACTTGCGGACGAGACAATGAACAGTAATGCATCGCAATCGCAGGTTCAGATCATACTCATACAGCTCGCTATACAGCTACTCATAAGCTTACTCATAGGTTAAACGACGGCGAAAAGCGCGGTTCAACTCGCCAGACTCGCCAAGCAAGCAGCAGCAGCTTCAAGCTCCAACAGCTCTCGCCACTCGGTCGGTCGCTACAAACTGGAAAAAGTCACCGCTGATCGGAGTTTATCAAACTTTCGCTCGTGTAAAGATGACTCGCATGGCGCATCGCGCGGTGCCGCTGGTGTCCGAGAATTGAGACGACGTTTTCAAGGTTTGGATATATGTAGGCGTGAGAGGCGGTATAGGGGTCTGAAGGTGCGTAAGTGTGGCGGAAGTTTGACAACCACCGATAGGGAAGCGAAAACAGGACGCAGGAGCTGAACGGCCGACAATACACTGTTTGCAACAACTCGGTCGTTAATTTTCTGCTTGTTTTACTGTGACTTCTATAATTATCAGTGAGCAGTGAACAAGTATTCGTTGCTGTTTTGAATCAATAGCTAATCTTCCTTTCCAGCCAGGCATCACCAACATGGACGCTTCTACACCGTCAAGTACATCGACTACCTCTCCGGAGCACCTCACCTCAGCGCAATCTTCTCCGTCACAAAGTAAAGCCGTCGTTACTGCCTCTTCTTCCGGTACACAACCCCGTCTTCTGGCGTCTAACGACATCAATAATGCCTCCCTCCGGCCACACAAGTCAAATCTCCTTCTGCCGCTCTACCTTCTGTCCTTTGCCCCGCCTCTCCGTCCAAAAAGGTCTGCAGGTGCACCACCTCAATCATGGAAAGAAACGCTGTCACATCCCTACGTTCTCTACACACTCGGTACACTCGCTGCCATCCCGGCTGGATTGGCATTCCCAGCGCTTGATATGCTGTATGGTTACTGGACGACGGGAGTGACTGTAAGCACGGCAACTGGCGATGTGATTACTGGCAGAGGTGATCAGGTCGGATGGATCGTGACAGTTGTAGGGTTCCTGATCTTGTTCTTCACGTGGTCCTTTCTCGCCCTTTGTAAGTCGTTGTCTTTAATCCTGATCTCGTTACAATTCTGACAAGTCATATATGTACAGTCTCCTCTGCATCTCACAAGCTCACTGAACGACTGCGCCATACCTACGTGGCTTCAGTGCTGGTCCAGGACGCGGCATTCTTCGAGAAAGTTGGTCCAGGGGAGATCAGTACACGAGCAAGCAAGGACATTACTGCCATTAGGACAGCGTTTGGTGAGAAATTAGGTTATTTGATTTGGTCTACTGCGACGATCATTGCTGTACGTTATTCGCCTATTCTTTGTTTGCGAATGAAACATGACTGACCCCTGAAACTCAACTGGAAACCGTTGTGCTTCTCTGTAATGCGCACAGGCGATCACTTCGAGTTTCGCAAACTCCCCCCGTCTCGCCGGCGTATTATTTTCAATGATCCCCTTCGTCATTATCATCTTCTTTTTCCTAGGCTGGGCTAATGACATCATCTCGGCTCCCGCAAACAACTTGGAAGGTCAAACTTCTTCCCTCGCTGAGCAAATTCTCTCCTCCGTGCGGATTGTGCAGTCATTCAACATGGGCGATGGCCTGATAAAGCGGTTTGACGGGGATTTGTTGAAGAGGTTGCAGAAACTGGGTGCTAAGCGGAGTGTTGTCAGATCGCTCGAGCAGTCGTCCGTGTACTTCGCCCTCTTCCTGCTCTATTCCCTAGCGTTTTGGTTCGGGGGTATCGAAGTTAGGGCTGGATTGCCTACGGGACATGTTTTGACCGTAAGTAGAGCGTTTAAATTGTTACGACGCACTGCATCTGATCGCTAGATTCCCCAAAGTCATTCTTCAATTATGTGAACCTTCTTTTCACCTTTGCAAACATCGTACCTCACCTTACAAGCATTGCCGATGCCCTGGTCCAACTGAAAGAACTTCGCCGCCAAATCGAGCGTCAACCATTCATCGACGTACGAGACGAGTCTGGATTCAAGTTGCCAGAGACTGGATGGGAACCGTCTTTCGCTTTGGAGAACGTGACATTTGCGTATCCCTCTCGCCCGACAATTCCAGCCTTGAACAATGTTTCGGTGCGAATAGAGACAGGCACGGTGACTGCCTTTGTTGGCCCTTCTGGATCAGGAAAATCAACGACGGCATCATTGTTGTTACGTGAATACGATCCGGAAACTGCAAACGTCTCCAACGAGAACGACCCGATCCCAGAGGAGAAGGATGACGAGAGCGATAGCGACGGAGAAAAGAGAGAGAAGAGCGAAAAGAGCAAGTGGAGAGCAGTGAACGCCTCAAACGACGTCGAAAACGCCGTGTCACCTGACGACCAAGAACCACCAGTCAAAGGTGGCGGCAAGGTCTACTTTGCCGGTCGAGATATCCGTGAATATAACCTGCGCTGGCTCCGCTCACAAGTCGCCGTCGTCTCGCAAAACCCTCAGCTATTCAGCGCAACGGTATTCGAAAACGTCGCGGCGGGCCTGACAGGAACAAACCTCGAGTACCGTCCCGATATCGATGGGCGTCCCGATGCGCCACCTGAAACGCTACAACGAACGGCAGAGATCAGAGAGTTGTGTGCAGAGGCTATGCGAAAAGCGCAAGCGTGGCAATTCGTGTCCAAGTTGCCGGAAGGAATGGATACGATGATTGCTGGTGGGAGGACGGGTGTCTTGTCAGGCGGACAGCGACAACGACTCGCCATTGCGCGTGCCTTGGTGCGGAAGCCGGCGTGTATGTTGCTCGATGAAGCGACTTCTGCGTTGGATGCGGATACGGAGGAGAAGATTAGGGTTATGCTCGAAAAGGAACTGGAGGAGCGGGGGATGACGACGATTTTGATTGCTCATCGGTTGAGTACGGTCGCCAAGGCTGGACGGATCATCGTGATGAAAGAAGGAAGGGTCGTAGATCAAGGCACGTACGCCGAGTTGATGCATAAACACCGGCCAGATCAGACTTTTAGGCATTTGGCGATTACACAACGTGCCGATCCTGACATTGCGGATGATGAAGTGCCGGAAGATTCGATGGACAAGGAAGTGCCAGCGCAGGATTTCGACAACGTCGATCCGATTCCTACAGCTCCTACCGGACGCGCTCAGCCTTTCCCCACCTTCAGCACATCGGGAACAACTGCCGTAGACTCAGCCCCTGTGCACAACTCGACACATGAGCGTCCGGACAGACTACGCAAGCAATCCTCCCAAAGTCGCTTGAAACGTCCCGATAATACATGGACGGTATCCGGAAGGGGCTCGACAATGTTCCAGCATGAACATGCATCGGATGATACAGGCAATGCGCTCCATCCCACAGGCAGTCACACAACCGCTCAAATCAGCCACGAAGATCTCGAACAACCCGTATCACCAGAACTCGAGAAAGAAGAACGCCGTCGCTCTGTCAGAAACTTTTTCAGGTTGCTCAAGTCTCAAAGATGGTTCTTTATCACCGGTATAGTTGCGGGCTTGGTGGCGGGTGGCTCTTTCCCGATAGCAGGATGGATGACGGGTGAAGCGGTTCACAGTCTGAGTGACCAAAATGCTCGTCCCAGCATCAATACCTGGGCAATGTGGTTTTTGATTCTCGCCATTATCGATTTATTCATCTACTTGTAAGTGCTGCGCGTTCCATATGGGAGTATATGCTGACTCTTTTTCCGCCGTAGCGTCAACGCCTTCTACCTAGAGGTTGCCAGCGAGAACATTATGCGGAAACTGAAGAGGGATTGTTTGGAGACGTTGATCAAGCAGGAAATTGGGTTTTTCGATCAAGAAGATTCGTCTGCCGGTGGATTGACGTCAGCTGTCGCCACTCACCCAGCAAATGTAGGCGCAGCTACCGGTCTCGTCAGTGCCCAAGTCCTCATCTCCGTCGCCAATCTGCTTGGTAGTCTGTTGATGGGTTTGATCATCGACTGGAGACTGGCCCTTGTCTGTTCGCCACCGATCGTCATCTTGTTCTTCTCGGTAGGGTAGTCATCATCATCATCATGAAAGCAAATACTAATATTGGATATTCATTGCAGGGCTGGGTCAACGTGGCGATGCTGGAAAAATACGAGAATGTGATGTCGGTCCCCTCAATAAAGGCCGCTGGCTACGTAAACGAGGTTACGGATTCCATCAAGACCGTCGCTGCGCTCGGCCGGGAACGAGAAACCATGCGAGTCTTCGATGTTCAGGCTAAATCCGCGCCAAAAAGGACCAAGTACCTGATTCTTGGTGCAGGAGGGTTTGCAGTTGGGCAAGCCATGATTTTATTGATGGCAGCATTGATCTTCTACTACGCCAGTCAAAGGCTTGCCGGAGGTGCTGTAAGCCAAATCGCTAAAGCGAGAGAAAATAGCCAACTAACGATATACCTCGTAGCCTGTGGCTAAGATCTTCGCCGTATTCGAAGCCATTATCATTGCGGCCTTTTCCGGGAGTAGGTTGTTTACTTTCGTCGGTGATTACGGACGTGCTGTGCATTCGTTCAAGGCTATTCAGGTTAGTCGATGTGCGGTGGCCTCGAAGGCGCGACTATTGGTTGATCCTTTGCTCGACAGATCTGGCTCCGTCGGAAACCCAAGTACTCGATATACAATGCCCCATCAAACGAGCAGATCCCTGCGGATTGGTCTTCTGGAGATATCGTTTTGTAAGTCGTACGTGACTTGATACTCGATCGTATGTTGACCATCGGTGTCGCAGAAACCATGTTGAGATGCGGTACCCCCAACGTCCCAACCATCCAGCTCTGAAAGACATAAGCCTCCGAATCCGCGCCGGCCAGACTCACGCCTTTTGCGGCACTTCTGGGTCAGGAAAAAGCAGTATCCTCGCGCTGTTCCAACGCTTCTACGATCCCAGCCGAGGTACCATAACATTTGGCGGTGTCGACCATCGTCACTTGTCACTGGATGAATTGCGAGCCAGTATGGCGTACGTATCTCAGGACCCGGTCTTGTTCGAAGGTACCATTCGATGGAACATGTCGCTCGGAGCATTGGATGCGTCCTCTGTAACTGATGAGCAGATCAAATTCGCGTGCGAGCAGGCTTAGTGAGTTAAAATTTTCCTCGTCTTTCGGAACCACGACTGACGCTCTTCTCGCATAGTATCTGGGACTTTGTATGCGGCCTCGAAAAGGGGTTGGATACAGAAATCGGAATGAAAGGAGCCAGTCTCAGTGGTGGACAACGTCAGCGTTTATGCATTGCTCGAGCATTGATCCGGAACCCGAAGATCTTGTTGCTGGATGGTACGTCCTGTGAAGTCTAGGTACCCAGATGTTGCTGATCATCGCGTGCTCTTTATTCCTAAATAGAGGCCACCAGTGCTTTGGATGCGCAATCCGAAAAGTCGGTACAGATGGCGTTAGATAATGCCAGTAAAGGACGGTAAGTGCCTTTCGTCGGCTTCTGTGATACTAGTGTCCTGACTCGGTGCTGTCGTCCTCCACAGCACGACGGTAACAATCGCACATCGTCTCAGCACGATCCGCCGGGCCGACGTTATTCATGTGATAGAAGATGGGTATGTGAAGGAGACAGGTAGCCATAAAGAGCTCCTGAGGAAGCGTGGTCGGTACTTTGAGCTTGTCCAAGCGCAGTTGTAGGTTTGTTAGAGTGCAGAATTCTCGAAGATCGTTCATAGGGTATAATAGGTCCGATTATAATAGAATGTCACACAGAGTACAAGAAAGCATCGAAGTGGCTGGTGCGTATGAGGAGCGCAACGAACACAATCTGCCTCAATACGGCGTCTACCATACCGTCCATACGCACCCTGTTTTTGCTTGGCATTTCGCCCTTTTATTGGCTAGAAAAGTAGACCGGATTTGGTATCGGTAGGTCTGCCCTCTATGTGCACATGTGAAGTCTTCATTTCTGGACATATCCACCGCGCAGAGGGGCCGTGCATAGGTTTCCCCTATGTACATAGATGGTAAAGCGTGAGTTGGATTCCCCCAGAAACTCTAGCTTATTCTGCATTGTCCGTCTATCGCTCTGGCATGTCTCCCCTCGGAATCCTGTACAAAGGAGCGTGTCCTTCGGCCTGCCTTTAGCAACTGGCCTACCAGATCATGTTTCTGCTATATATTCCAGCGCTCAAGCTCCCCAACGCTTATTTATGTTCATGGTCCTTCGGCCTGGTCTCTCCTGGTAGTCGGCTACTCGTACTGTCCTCAAAGTCTCTTTTCCCGAATTGCCGTCCATTCAGTCCATTTTTCAGCCCTCCAGCCTCCTTGCCCTCCAGTAGCATGGTCCCGAGCATCCGTGTTCCTCCCTCATCGCGATCAAATATCGCCTTTGTCGGTCGCTCAATATTAGAGTATCAAGAACCATGAGCCCTGGTGAACATACTTTAACTTGCAGCGAATTGCTCAATTCCCTTCTCTTGCGCACTCCTTCGTCAACGGGAACGGTCTCTACCTCGCATGGTTCCTCTCCGTCTAGCCCTATATCTCCCCGCACAGTTCTGCCTGATATCTGGAGGGAAGGAAAAGTACAGGAACACCTTGTCAAACCGGAGTCCTGGGGCCCAGGCTGTGTCGGCATTGGAAACCACAGGCGACCCACATCCTGACGATACCTTATCGGCGTTGGTGGTGGATCTACGCACTGCATCCGGACGTTCTGTCAAAGACGCCTTGGCGTTGTCATGTATCGAAAAGTTTTTGGGTCCTGGTTCCATCCAAACGAAAGGCAAGCCCATATTTAACAACGATTTTTGGAGACGTGCGATGTAAGTCGAAGCACGCCGTCAAATCAATGTTACTCACTCTGCGACGGCGCACGATCTAGATCACGTAACCTGGGAATCCATGGCAGTCTTGCAGGATGATAATTCCGTTCGATATGCAATTCGTTGGATGGACAAGCCCTCTGCGAATCCTGAACATGCGGAGATATGGTCCATATTCGAATTTGTGCTCGCAGCGATGCCACCTCCGGCTCCAAACTTTGCTGATTTATATAAGCCCCTGGAGCCGAAGCTCAACGCTAATTGTCGTTGTCTGCGTTTCAAACCTGAGAAGAGCGCAGAATGGCTGGATTTGGTGCAGTTGGAGATAGGTAACCTGGTCGCGAAGGAAGGCGACTGGTTAGCAAGGTGGTTGTGGACAGCGAACGTAATTGTCCTGTACAACGTATGCTGGGAGCTTGACTATCCGTCGGGGGAAGCATCTTGTGCCGATGATGACCTGACGGAATGACATGCGTGACGACAATCTTGTGGGGCGTGTTTGTTGTATCCCTGAGGATACGACCTGGCCACGGAGGATAACAGCCCCTCTATTTGGATCATGTGTCGTGGTTGGTGACTTGCACTTGACGTGCTGTATGACAAAGTGCTAAGGAGTTCCAGGAAAAAGATGATGGTGCTGATGTGTTTAATTATATGGTCGCAGGCGGTCGTGAGCCGCTGTTTCGTACTTCGCACACTCGTATCACCCATCTTCGGGATGTGACCTCATCAACCCCGCAAGTGGTGCGGGTTTGTTAAATTCAAATTGTTACCCACAAGCACGTCCCTACATCGTGTGCTTGTCTAACAACCGACCAACCTTGATGCCATATATGCTTACCAGCAGCTTGGATGTAAGCGCATCAGTTACGCGGGAAGCGCTTCATCCCACGCATACGGTTAGCCCCACCAGCTAACTCCCCAGCTAGTCCCGGCTTGGTCGTTGTTGCCCTCTGTCATCACATTATATTCACTCATCCTCAATCAGCTCCCTGTCCCTCCTATATGCGCGTATTGCTGCAGGTACCTGAAGTAGTAGACAAAGTATGCCCCAAGCGTAACCGATCAATGCAGCTAGTGCTACAATCGTTCGCCATCATCAGCAACGAAGGAACATTGCCAGCGGCCCTTGCGAAAATTCGATCTTTCATCAATCGTTTCAAGGATCATCAATGAGGGTTTTCCGCTTAGTAAATGGGAGGTTTTTGGCAAGTGGTGGCGCTTTCCGTAACAGAATGCTCGCCACGTGAAGCGTTTGAATGTGTGAGCGACATCTTTACTCGGGGGGGTATATCACCTTTGTGGACGCGGATCCGATGCTGGGCATGCTTTATCTCTCTCCGTTGTGAGTCGACTTGAATAGTCGCGTGTAGACGATACAACTCACTGATACAGCTTCACAGCGTCAGTGCTTTGCACATAGCACAAAGGGGTCGCCGTCAGTATGAAAATTGTGCAGAAGGCAACGTGGGGCGGCTCGCAGCCGTCGCCCAACAAGGGTATACGTTTTGCAATGAAGCAGACGAAATCAAGTGGGGTTGCTCTGGCAGAATTAGGGCTATGCCTAGCCGCAGACTTCGATCTCCTTACACCAGCTGATAGGCATCTGTTCACCATGGCCTAAGGGGCTAAGGGGACCGAATCTATGGCGTAGCACAAAGGAATTCAGCCATCTGCCTGTATCGATCTGCCAAACAGAATCGCTCTTAGGATAAAGGCAGGTGCATATAGAGGCCCTTTGGATTACTACGAGCAGTCGGAACTAGGCAGCCTCGCTTCTTTTACCCTTCTGACCTGTTTATTCCTCAAGACAGACATAGTCAACTCCCAGTCTCCCACAATGCCTTACGCTTCTTCCCAGCTTTCTTTCCCCTCCTTCGGTTCAGACTCTCGTTCTCCTCCGAATCCAGCTACTACTGCATTTTCTGATGTCAGGCAAGAAATGGGCCGGGCCCAAATCCAAGCTCTTGGCAGGAACGTATCGCCTCCCCTCTTCACCCTCAGGTCGAACCGTTCCTCGAACCATCCACCGACCACTGGCATCGAAGCCGGACGGACATCTCAATCGTCAGGAGTCTACCTTCGTACCTTGTCCGAAGCGCAAGTTTGGAAAGACTCGCTTCGTAATGATATTTCAATAATGACGACAATCACCCAAGTGACGACAGCGGCAAGATCCTCCTCAGAGGCAGAGGACTCAGCCACATCGGCTCTTCAAATGTTGGGTGACTGCAATCCTGAGCTCAGTGTATCAGTCTTGATTGCGTATAACAAAGCTGTGGCTGCAAGAAATATATCTCTTCGTCATGCCTCGGAGCAGATGGGCGAGACAGAGGATCTCACTGCCCTAACTTTGACGGAGGCGAACGGCGTCGTTACGTTGGACCCTCAGTGCATCGTGACAGCAGGTATGATAATCTGAATTATTTCGCACATGCGTCGGTCATAACAGATAAATCTTTCACTTTCGCAACAATTTAGATGGAGTAATTTGGTGTTCGAACGCAATTCTGAACTGGGAGGCCCAAACAGCTGATTACACAGTCCACTGGTCCCGCGGAATTATTCCGCAGCCCGATATTCACTTTTGGATTCCTCTTGAGGCACGCATATGGGAGCGCCTTAGGCTTCAGGATGAGACTTGCGGTTGTCTGCATTGTCACCCGGCACGAGGAACACAATGGCTAACATTCGCGCAAATGCGGTCCTCGTATTCCTCGGGGCTCCTCTTGAAAGAGGGACATTGGATTGCAAGGCTGCTATGGACGTCAGTTCAAACAGTTGTCTGCCCAAATTGCTTGGACCTAGCCCGTCCCTACGAAGACTACGAGATCCCTCCCATCCGGAAGGCGGCTCCGCTGATTTCAGTCTGCGACACAGCGTTGCTGAAACACGATAGGACAGCCGATGCGTAAGAGGCATGACAAGCTGGTAGCTGTCAAAGGCTACAGTGTGCTCGAGGACGGAGCTTCCTGGCTCCTCCATAATGGGCCTGCTGCCACCGTTTCTACTTTTGCGAACTTCGTAACAGGATCCCTCCCCTGTAAGGTTCAGGGGGATGTCAGTGTCTGCCAAAGCTGTCGTGACGGTTTGTCTTCTGTAGGAAACATGACGTGCGATATGTAATCATAAATGCTATGTAGTTCCCAGTCCCGGGGGATACGAAGTTATCTATTCGAGACTTGGTAGTTCTGTTAATCACCGCCCGAACGTTGGGAGCGGAAGGACCTGTCATAATTCCGAGGAGTCAGTCCAATCTCCTCCCCATGCACCCGACGCACCCCACGGCAAAGTTTTCAGTGGCGACTTCTCAGGATCCGAATGGAATCTTGTTGCGATTGATTGGAAAACAAAACGTGATGATGCGCAACCTCGACCGAATCGAAAAAAAATAATGATAGCCTGATGCGAGGACGGGAACTACGTTCTGTTGTACACACGCAATAGGGCGGCGGTGAAACCTTTCACTGATGGGAACAAAGAGCGCTACGCGCCATCATAGGCTAGAAAATAGCATGTTGCTCAAGGCGGTGTACAAAGCGCCTTTCTCGAAGAAAAGTAGGGGTGTTGTACAGAGGTATATGGAGAAATTGAGAAATCAACGAAAGAAGCTTGGAATCGGCTTATGATAAGAGCGTGAAAGGTCGGTGGGCACAAAGCAGCAAGATGGGGCAAAGCTCACCCGTATTCGCTACTGCATGAAGCGGAAAACGTTGTGTTGTCCCAAAATTTACAGTCTTCCAAATTCAGAGTCAAGACTCAGCTCGGCCCTCTATATGGGAGATTGCGCCTCTTGGTGCAAAGGGTCCTCCTCCTCCTCCAGAAGTCAAGGTCGACCGAGGCGGTGCAAATGAGCGCACAGAGAAAGGTGTGTTCCTTTGATGAGTCTGATGACGCTTCTTTCAGTAAGGACCAGAAAGAGTGTACTCTTTTTCTTCCAGTTTTCTATTTATACCGAACATTCCCACAGAATACTGAGTGTCCAGTGTTGTCAGTATCTCGACCCATCATTTTTTTTCCGCAATTAACAACAGACGGCCTAGTGTGAAGGATTACACAGCCCGGTCGACTTACTAAGAAATGCAGTCTTTGACGACCGACATCTCCAAAACAAAGATGTCGCGGCCCAAGTGGACACTCCTGAGAACGCTACTTCCGGATACTGGACCCTCATCAGCATCGGACCAGTCGGCTACAGAGACATGGAAGCCTGAGTCTTTCGTAACGCAACTCTCACCGGACCACAAGTCACGAAAGCAATACATTCTCTTTCAAATGTGGATCTCGTATCTGCCGTATCGGACCGGGCTTCTTTGTCATCAGGTGATAATCATAATCATGTACAGAGAATGCTCAACGGACAACACTTGGCCCGTCATACGACGTTGGCGATGTGTAATTGGAATCAGCTAATGCAGGGTCGTACGACGGAGGAGTGCTCAATGCACAAAGTCGGTATATAACTATCGGTGAGTTTCTAGCTGGTACGATGGACTGGCCAAGAGATATGTCCACGGTGCTCAATCACCCCACACCCTTTCGACAGATAATGTCGCTTGGGTAATCAAGGCAACATTTGAGTACGTGGCATCCGTGTGCTATGCACGATATGACTTCACTCGAGGGGAAGATGGCAGTAGCGAATTGGAGCAATTCTACATCCGGTTGCCCAGGGACACACCGTTGGGCTGGATCACGATGTCTGATTGCGACTGTGTGAAGCTCGTACCGGATCTGCACCCAGACTGGTCAAAGGCACTTGAGGAGTTTGGGAAACAATGCTTTAAATTTAAGTCGTCACCTTTGGAGCAACAATCAGTCCTTCCATGGGCAGTCAAATTCGTTTCCCGTGGGCCCGAGAACGCCTATGGGAATGCACAGCTGCAGAAATGGCTTCTCAGAGAAGACTCAGCTCTCCAAAGACCAAACGGAAAGAAAACTGGGAACAAGGGTAGAGAGAAGGCTGGAGTGACTATCGATGGCAATCGTTCCGACCAAGCCGCTGAACCACGTGCCACGAGCCTGGCCTTGTAGACAGAACTCATGTATAGTATTCACATACAAATGAAGTGTGAATGGATGTCCCTTATGGACCACCTTTCTACCTATCTACGTCGGCGAACCATAGGCAGCGGTAGTCTTGCGGGTGGTGGGCTCATCATTCGCGTTTTTCGCATTCGGTGTTGACCTTTCCCTCATCTTCCGCGCTCCTAAACCTGTAGTCATCCATTCGGGCTGTCTGTAACTTATCGCCGGGAAGAACTCAACCGCAGTACGAGCTATCCAACCCGGGACTAGATAATTGCCCATATTTTTCAACCAGCAGCCGCTCCCTCCTTGACGTGACTTTCAGCGACTGGCTCGAATTGAGTGCGTCAACCGAAACAAAGCGCGTCCGTGCGCTTCATCCTAGCATCAGGTCCGGTCCGAATGCTTGTGCTTGACGTTTCAAGTTGATACTTCCATCAGCTCCATTTCCATTGCAAGTACAACCTCAATGCCACTATGCGAATTCTGGAAACTTCGATCCCCGACCCCCCGAAGAAGAATTTGCCCCTGGTTTTCTGGATGGGTCCAGAAATTCGCTCTAGGGAAGGATAGGAACAACGATTTACGGGATGATCAGCGGCACTTGGAGGAAAATGTGCATTGTTTTGTTGTTTTGTTGAACTGCAGATCTGGTGAGCCTTTCACATAGGAGTAATCATGCCTCTTGTTTTGGCTTGTATCTCGTAACGATATGCAAGGGTATTGATTTCATTGACAGTGATACAAGACATGTCTGCCTGGCTGAGTCGGTAAGATACGAGGAACCTGTTAAAGCTCGCAACTGAGGAAAAGGGCGTCTGTCCTCGTCTATGGAAAGATTGGTTCACGCTCGTAAGTCGAGGAACACGCATGGGCCCCTCGTGACTTCTGTGCGGTTCCCCAGTCGGCAACGAAACAACCTTGGCCCTATTCCGCTTTCTCCGACGTCCCTTGCGAGCTATCCGCTCGAGGGTTTGAGAAGGGTTCTTTCTACTATCGCTCGTAACCCTTATTACTTATTACTTACCGCTCTCCATTTCTCCCTCAGTCCAATCCCGCACTTGCCGCAATAAACAGGTTCGCTTGCGGCAATGTCAATGTTCTTTGCAGATTTGCAGGTGATCTACTACCGCTCCTCGCAGTCGTCTGGACAATCAGGAAGCGGCAACAGCGATAAGGCCAGCGAGAGTTACGGCGCGAGGACAGAGGATTCGGGCGAAGCGGGCGAAGGATAGCAGCGAAGAGGATGGCATAGTGGCATGGTAGCTGGCATGGTCAGTTACTGTTCCTCCGATCGAGAAGCTTGAGCTCTTCCCCTTTCCAAAATTTTATTGATCTCTTTTTGTAGACTTCCCTATCACTTAATCAGGTGGCTTCTCGATAACGCTTGATCGCCCGTACGGATCTCGAACCTCGCGGCGCTTATCGACGCAAGGAGTATATAGGATCACGCAGCGCCACAGTTCTTGCTTCTCGTATTCGCCTCGTATGTTTACTTTCCCTTTTCTGGCGTCTACCTCTTGACTCAATCCACCATCTCCCGTCACGTAGTGCAAGTTCAAGCACTTACGTAGCATCGTTGTTAAAGACATCACATCGACACACCTCATCAGCATCGCTATTCGTCTTGCCCGCATCATTATCAACAAAAGCAAGATCTCCGTGTCAGCATGTTTATGCGAGCACATCCGTAAGTCGTACTCTTGAACGCCCCTCTCGCTCGACCGCTGATCAAGTCCCTTTCCTCTTCGACTACCTTGATCGGATGTCAACGTTCGCTCCTCTCACAACCTACAGCAATCACCTCTTCCCCGAGCCGTCCGAATCTCGATGCCATTCATGTGCGAAATACTTCCCCGGTATCGACTTTTCCCTGATGCATGATTGGTGGGTGTACGTTGAGGAAGGTGGAAGTATTGCTGCTGGTAAGTCCCACCCATCGCTATGACCGGTCTTTCAATGTGTACTGATCATGGTCGTTCGTTTGTGAAAGTAGAGGACGTCGCGTATGCCATCCAGTATGCGGTGATCTATCAGTAAGTATCACGCTTCATCGCATCCCTGCTCCATGACATCCTTTCTCCTCTCTGACTCTGCCCTTCATTGGCTGCGCATCAGGTTCTTGAAATACGCTAGTCATCTCGAAACCAGAGAATCTGCTCGTGCATACGTCGAATATGGAGTAAAGCTTGAAGCAGAGTACATCAATGCTCATAAAGGTCAGTACGCTTCCTTCTTTATCGACGCATCGGGTTGACACTGATAGTGTTTGACCATCTACGTAGGAACCCACCCGCAGACCGAGAAGGAGGTGAGCCATCCTTTCCCTCTTCCACCACCATCACATCTCCATGTCAGAGCAACAGCTCACTCTTTAACTCGTTACAGAGCTATGAACTCGCGCTGTCCACTCTCCTCGACGCCTTTGACAAGTCCCACGCCTACGCAACATACTCGTACGACTCGATGAGCTCGTCTTTCAGCTCGTACTACAGCGCTTCTTGAGCTGTCGATGGCCAGAAGAGCGCATTGTCACCCTTGCACGACCGGATTTGGAGACGGAGTTAGCTGTTCGACGCAGTTAGCTCGTACGAATGACTCGACAGAAGAATCAAAGACGGACACTTGAATCAATTTACAGTACAACATACAAGCTACTTCTCACAATGCCTTCGGGCATGCATGTACCACCATGGACACCTTTTACTTCTCATCGTCGCCATGATCTGTGTTGCAAACAGTATCTCTTACTGCAGTTGTAGAGACGCTGTTTACGTACGGACATCATGATGGCAATATTTATTTTATATGCATCACAGCTAGGAAGTGCGTGACTATTCGTGCACCTTCTCGTCTTGATGCGAAAGCCTTGAAATACAACACTGGTGGCCGGTTGTGTATTATTCAGAGCGCGTACCAACTCGCAAAAAGTTGGGTAAGCCACGGTAGCTCGTTAAAGAGCGATCTTCGCGAACTATCATTCACTGTGCGCAAGCATGGGACTTCGAGCCTATGTATTGCAGAGCTACTGAGGGGGAAGTTGCTTCGGCTTCTTCGAGAACCTGCATGGTAGTATGGTAGTCGAGCTTAATCGCCTTTGCCGAGTGAGCAGGTGCCAGTGTCATTCGCTTCTGAAGCCTTCTCTGGGGAGATGGCGTCTTTGGAAAGAAGTCGAGGTAAGCACTCCTTTTGTGCGTTTCAGAAAGATGAAGCGGTAGCCGTCTGTTCTTGTGGGTCCGTGTGTGTTTATATACCTTGACACAATGGTAACCAGGGTGAGGTATCAATCTCTGCATGCTTCGTCTTTTTCGTGTAAATTTTGATCCACTTTTGCCGATATGCGGCCCCTCCGCAAGCTCGCCATGGCCCCTCCTCCGCCTTCGTTCACGAATTCTTCGTGGGCGAGCGACCAACGAACCATTCCTCGCAGTTCAGGGGTTCATTCAACAAATTTCGCCGGTGGCCACGTGGGCTCGCAGTGGAAGACGTTCACCCCGGACTTTTCTGCTACAGTAGGTTTCGAGTCCCATCCCACTGCGCCTTTGCCGGAGGATCCATCTTTTAGCTCCAGTATGCTCTCCACACGATACGATCATCTAGTTGACCACAGCACCAATGTCACCCCTAGGGAGAGCTATCCTATAATGTGGACTTTGGAAAGAATTTTGTGGTGTTTCAACGAATACGCCACAAGGTGTATCGACCTTTGGTTTCACTTCTGTTGCCCAGGTACCCAGACCACAACAGAGGCACGTCGGCTGATTGTTCTGCCAGGATTGCGATGCGAGTCTCCTCTAACGCAGGGGGTGCAAATACGTCTCGAAGGACACGTGAATCAAATCGGTAACATATGGCTGTTACTAAGCCAAAGCTCAATTGTATGCGCAATGGACAACGCGGCAAAATGGCAGTTACATGACCGTCTATCTCACGTCTTGCAGACCAGCGGCATCGGGTATATTCCTCGGGAGTTGCTGCCCTTGCGTACTCAATCTTCAAACGAGTACGACTTTCCGGCCGTCATGCGAACCGAATTCGTCGATGCATCTATTCCACCTGTCAAGCCTTCTCGCACAGTACGTGAGGAAAACAAGTAATCAAATCCATACAGTCCTTGCTGACCAGTCCCCTCCCAGCGCTGATGCTCTTACCGCTTGTGCAGGTAGAGACTGAATAGAGGGTCATAGCTGAAAACCGGATGACAGGCCGATTCATGGGGTGCCATAGTATCTCTGACGCTGCGAAGCAGACTGGAGCGTTGGCCGACGAACTATACACCGAAACTAGCTACGGAAAAAGTTACACCACGAGAGACGGTATAAGATTTGTCGCAGCGAGGAAACTGAACTGATGCGCCGTGACCTTGATGTATATGGAATGCCTGAGCATTGTGTAGTAGGTGTAAAGATGTATGATAACTCACAATTGCATCATGCGACAAGTTCTGTCCCACTGTTCTTGTCCAGGCAATGCACCTCCTCTTATTATCGAATCCCATGCCGACGAGGGGTGCTGTCATTGTCGGAGCTCAAAGGGCTTTCTGGTGCTGTTAAGAAATGATAATCAACGACGAAGTGAAAGTATCCAAGAAGGGAAGATGGATCGACGGGCTGCGTGATAATTCAGAATCAGCCCGTGCTCTCTATCTCTGACATGTGGAAGGAAGCGGCGACGCTTACCTATCAGAACTTTCCCAGTCGGTTCAAAAATGCTCGGTCAAGAGACGCGATGGACAGTTATGGATCCGAGTGGCTAGTTGGCGTTCCATTCTACCATGGTAGAGTCGACTTTCACCTACGTCGAGTTGAATATTTGCGACGAGACAGAGTACTGTGTTGCCGTGTTATGATGTATGCCATCTGCCCGGCATGGTCTTGTGTGCTATTGGTGAGCCCTTAAACATGGTCTGTCCTCCGTGATCGGAACTGCACAGTGACCTCGCAGAATACTCGTGATAGTCGTCGCTTGTTGAAGCTCGAGTTGTCAGACAGTCGCAATAGTAGCCAGCAAAGTTATCGATGGACCCACCTTTGGCGACGTAGAGGCCAAGTAGAAGCCAAGAGAAGCTTCTGACGTTTCTGCCGCCATAGACTGCAATGGTTATCCACATTCGATGTCTGTTGCTGCTGGCTGAGAAAGAGCCTATTACAAAATAATGACAAAGCAACTGTCCGCCGACCGATAAAAGATGATGCTGTCTCAAGCTTATTCTCTGGTGGGACAAACAAGTAGCTAAACGCGTACGACTCCTGAGCTGTCCACCACAAGAATTGCAAATCTAGTTAGTGAATCGGCATTGCTTCTCGCTACAGTTGTTTGAGCTATTGTTTTAGCAAGCTGTTTGGTAGCATCCCTAGCGCATCTATCCCGCTCATCAGCATCCCGCATGGGCGGGATCAATCGCTGGTGACAACCGGGGTGACTCACTTGGAGGGTTTACGTACACGTTTATAATCCTCTCGGCGTCCAATGCCCGTCCATAGCTGTCGGTCTACATGTATCGCGAAAGCTCACCTTTCACCGTAAGGATGATGGCTAGTTAAACTATTATCAATCTTCAGTCAAAGCCGAGAACGCTTGCGACACAGTCCGGAAGAGGAGCGATTCAAATGCATAAGAAGCAACGCAAATCAAGGCTCTTTCTCGGATTCATCATGAATGGACGCAAGTCGACCATCTCACACTTCACCCAACCAAAATGGGTGAATCAACAACATCATTCACTACCGTTCAGCAATCACCTTTCGACAAAGCAACCCTTGAAGCTGAAGATACTGCCAAGGTCGATGTCCAGGAGTCGTCGTCTGGCTCGGCGGATGTTGGGCAGCTCGAGACATTGAAAGATGAAGTAAGTCCTTACCTGTCGCGATCGAACTTTGATATCTCCACTTCCAACAACTTAGTATCCGATTGATTGCTCACAGGTTCTAGAGATGAAGCGAGAATCCGATACTGCTGGCTACCCAGAGAAGCGACTTGGAGTCACCTGGGATGGCCTGACCGTCAAAGGAAAGGCCTCAGCTACCGTCTTACACGACACCATCCTCTCCTTGTTCAACATACCCGACAAGATCAAACGCTCAAAGAACAAGGTTGCCGACAAGGTCATCCTCGATGAATCTTTTGGCTGCGTTCGACCTGGGCAGATGCTCATGGTCTTGGCTAGACCCGGCGGTGGTGCGACTACTCTGCTACGACTCCTCAGCAACAAACGCGAAGGGTTCACCGAGATCGTTGGTGATGTCAAGTACGGCACGATGAGCTATGAACAAGCTCGGGAGTTCCGAGGTGAGATTGTGATGAATGAAGAAGATGTACGCATGCCCTCTGTCCTGCTTACCAAACACAATGCTGATACCGTCGTTTGCCGTTGTAGGAAGTCTTCTATCCACATATGACAGTGGGTCAAACCGTGGAGTTCGCGACTGCTCTCAAGACCCCAGCTGCCGCTCAAAGTGATTCCGCCAAACGTGCGGAACATCAAGAACGGATGGTCAGCTTCTTACTTCGCTCGATGTCCATCGAACATACCAGGTCCACCCGAGTCGGCGATGAATACGTCAGAGGTGTTAGTGGAGGTGAAAGGAAGAGGTTGTCAATTATCGAGACACTTGCCACCCGTGGTACCATCGTTTGCTGGGATAACAGTACCAGAGGTGAGCAGCTTGATGATGGCAGGTGCTGAGCATGTAATCTGATCAAAGTGATTGTGGTTCTACAGGCCTGGACGCATCTACCGCCTTGGCTTGGGCACAAGCAGTCAGGACCATCACCGACGTACTAGGCCTGAGCTCCATCCTGACTCTTTACCAAGCTGGTAACGGCATTTACGACCTTGTCGACGATGTTCTTGTCCTCGACCACGGTATGACCATCTACTACGGACCGCGACAGACCGCGAAATCCTTTTTCGAATCGCTCGGTTTCGAGTATACTGCCGGAGCAAACGTTGCGGATATGCTTACAGGCGTTACGGTGCCGACAGAACGAAAAATCGCTCCGGGTTTTGAGAATAGTTTCCCGCGCACCGCCAAGGAGATTCGAGCCGCCTACCTGGATTCAGATATATACCACAGAATGAAAAGTCTTCAGGATTACCCTTCGACCGAGGAAGCCAAGAAGAACACAGCCGATTTCGTTGAATTTGTTAAACTCGATCGACACCGTTCATTGCCAGCGCATTCCCCTTTGATGGTATCGATCTGGCAACAAATCGCCGTTCTCGTTAAACGGCAAATGAGGCAGATCTGGGGAGACAGGATTCTACTTTACGTCAGGCAAGGCAACACCATCGTGCAAGCCTTGATCATGGGCTCGTTGTTCTACCAGATTCCAGATCATAGTCAGGGATTATTTCTGATTGGAGGAACTGCATTCTTCTCGACCGTATATCACACGTGAGTACTTGCCTCACTCCCCGAAGATCTGGCGCTGACTCGTGCCGCGTTTTTGAATGTAGACTTGTCGCCATGAACGAAGTCGAAGCCTCTTTCAAAGGAAGACCCGTCTTGGCGAAACAAAAGTCATTTGCGTTTTTCCATCCTCTCACCTTTGTCTTCGCCCAAATCGTAGGGGATATCCCAGTCCTGTTCCTCCAGGTCACTCTCTTCTCGGTCATTCTCTACTTTATGACGGGTCTGCAGGCAACAGCGGGCCTGTTCTTCACCTACTTTGCTATTGTGTTTTCGACAACAATGTGTGTCAATGCATTGTGAGTCGTTGCTATCTGTTCAACTTCGAAAACCTGACAAGATCTCTGAAGCATCTGCCTCGACCAGCTTCCGGATGGTTGGTACCGGATTCTCCACCTTCAACGACGCCTCCAAAGTTTCTGGATTGGCTGTAGTCATCTTGTTCACCTACAGCGGTTGTAAGTCACTGAGTGCTGTGGATCGTCTGTGTCTCAGCTGCTGACGACTCTTGATCTTCTAGATGTCATTCACAAACCTCAGATGCATCCTTGGTTTTCATGGATCTTCTGGATCGACCCGCTAGCTTACGCGGTCGAAGCCCTGATGGGATCGCAGTTGGAGAACCGCGACTTTGACTGCGTGGGCCCAAACTTGATTCCGAGTGGACCACAATACCAAGGTCAACCCTCCAGCTGTTCCGGCGTACAGGGATCAGTCGGCAATACTGTCAAAGGTGCCAACTATCTGTCAAGTCTCAGCTTTTCCTCTTCTCACGTGTGGAGGAACTTTGGGATTATTTGGGCATTCTGGGCAGGTTTCGTATTCGCGAGTAAGCCCAATTGTTAGATGCATAAACATGAAATACCTTGTGCTCAGTCAAGCGCATATCTGTGTTACAGCTGGTCTGTTGATGATGTACGGCGCTACCTCTATTGCCAACGCTTCGACCTTGGAATTCGCACGCAACAAGGAGACCCTCGGCGACAAAGCTCTAGTCGGCCACGGAAGCGACGAGGAAAAGCAACAAGGCATAGACTCCAACCTAGATACCGCTTACGGCACCCCTCGCACCGGCTCGACCAAGGAGGAGAAAGCCCTGATCGAAAACAAGAGTATCTTTACCTGGAAAAATCTGACATACACCGTCAAGACGCCTGAGGGCGATCGTGTACTCCTTGATCAGGTCAATGGTTACATCAAGCCTGGTACTCTGGGTGCGCTCATGGGTTCTTCAGGAGCCGGAAAGGTGGGTCGTCGAATGCGATTGCATCATTTGCTTTGACTAACATAATGCATTGACCTCTTCAGACAACCCTACTAGACGTACTCGCACAGAGGAAGACCGAGGGAGAAATCAGCGGAGCGATCCACGTTGATGGCCGAATCTTGCCACTCGCCTTCCAGCGCTCGGCAGGTTACTGTGAACAGGCCGATGTACATGAACCTTTAGCTACCGTGCGAGAGGCTTTAGAGTTTTCCGCCATCCTTCGACAACCCAAGGAGACGCCCCGATCCGAAAAGATTGCTTACGTCGACACCATCATCAACCTACTCGGAATGTCGGATATCGAACATGCGCTTGTGGGGCGACCTGGGAACGGGCTCAATGTTGAGCAACGCAAAAGGCTTACGATCGGCGTCGAACTTGTCGCAAAGCCTTCGATATTGCTCTTCCTTGATGAACCCACTTCGGGTCTTGATTCGCAATCCGCCTTCTCTATCGTCAAGTTCTTACGAAAATTGGCAGATGCTGGACAGGCAGGTAAGTCTAGTAGTGTATGTCCGCATTGCCTCCAACGCTCATCCACGCGATTTTCACTTGCAGTCTTGGTAACGATCCATCAACCGAGTGCTTCTCTTTTCTATGAATTCGACAATCTACTCTTGCTGGCCAAGGGCGGCAAGACAGTATACAATGGACCAATCGGACATCAAGCTGCACAAGTGAAAGCCTACTTTGCAAGTCGAATGGCCCCTTGCCCAGAATCAGCAAACCCGGCAGAGCACATGATCGATGTTGTTTCAGGACACCTCTCCAAGCATCAGGATTGGAACCGCACTTGGCTTGATTCGGACGAGAACCGCGAGCTCGAGAGGGAACTAGAGGAACTCGAGCACGAAGCGAGATCACGACCTGCCGCATACGACGAACAAGGCGAAGAATTCGCTGCGAGCTTGTGGGAGCAATGTAAAGTTGTTTGCCACCGAAACTCCGTCTCCCTCTTCAGAGACACCGAGTACATCACAAACAAGTTTGCCTTGCATATCTTTGCCGCACTGTTCAATGGCTTCACGTATTGGATGCTCGGGGACGGCTTGACCGACTTGCAAAACAAGGTGTTTACTATCTTCGGGTTTATTTTTGTGTAAGTGGTCCCCCCTTGCTTGAAGCCAACCCGCACTGACAGATCCGCTCTCTTTAGTGCGCCTGGTGTGATTGCTCAAGTCCAGCCCTTGTTCATCGGTCGTCGTGACATCTTTGAGGCACGAGAAAAGAAGGCAAAGATCTACAACTGGAAGTCGTTCACCTTTGGCCTTATCGTCTCTGAATTCCCGTATCTGGTGATTTGTGCCGTGCTCTAGTAAGTCTCGTTTCAAATTGGGTTGCCTAAACACTTGGCTGACTGTGGATTATCGGTGCAGCTACGTTTGTTGGTACTTTACGGCCGGTCTGCCTGCTCGGGCATCTCGAGCTGGTCCAATTTTCCTTGAAATCCTACTGTACGAATTCATCTACACGGGTATTGGTCAATTCATAGCCAGTAGGTACCATTTCTTGACTAGACACCAATACGGCTTCTGATCTGGCATTGCGTCGTGTTAGGCTACGCACCGACATCCGGAGCAGCCGCCCTTGTCAATCCATTGATCCTCGGCACACTGCTATCCTTCTGCGGCGTATTCGTACCATACACCGCCATCCCCAATTTCTGGAAGTACTGGCTATACTACCTCGACGTGTTCACCTACATCATGGGCTCAATGCTCTGGTTTGTCATATGGGACGAACCCGTCAACTGCCGACCCGAGGAACTCGCACGATTTGATCCGCCACAGGGGATGACATGTGCCGCGTACCTGGAACCGTACATGACTACTGTCAATCCCGGCGCGAACCTACTCAACCCGGCGGCTACAGCGGGATGTCAGGTCTGCACTTACACCACTGGTACCGACTACTTGCGAACGATCAACATCAAGGAGGCGTACACTGGGTGGCAGTTCATTGGAATCACAGGTATTTTTGTGGTTAGCAGCTATTTCCTTGTGTTTGTGATGATGAAGCTGCGAACAAAGGCAACCAAGAAGGCGGATTAGGCTGTGGGACCCGGTTTTGGCAGGCTCCTCAAGTAGCTATATATATATATATAGAATTGTCGCTTGCATTATAACATCTAATCATCGTTTTCCCTCAACTTCGCATGACAATGCTATCCTTCTTTCCCTGCTGATACTCGGACCGTATAAGCCACATGTGGACAGTTGTCATATTGGCAACGACGGAGCAAGATAGACATACATCCGTGATGGATCTGAGGCTTGATTATTGCAACTTGGGTGACTGCGGTCCGATAAGTCGCCGAATTGAACGCGTTTTGCCACGTGCTCGTCATCTGAGTCCGCGCGCCACGTCCGTTCAATATCTTCTTCCTTCTTTCAGTTTCAATTGTGTAAATCCCTACAATCGTCGATTTCTCTTTATTATATATATATATATATATATATATATATCCAGGAAGATACAACACGCAGTCTATCCCTGCAACAACAACTATCAATTACCAACGTTCACACAAAATGACGTTCCACCCGCTCCTCCAGCTTTCACCCGGTATTCAGTCATATGACTGGGGCAAGAAAGGTTCAGATTCCTTGGCGGCGCAGTTAGGGAAGACTTCTGTACAAGGATTCGAAGTGGATGAGGAGAAGCCATATGCCGAGGTACGTCTTGCTGGCCGGACCGGAAGTATACGATGCTCACTTTCCGCATCGGCAGCTTTGGATGGGAACGCACGAAACTCTGCCAACCTACATCGCGTCCTCCAATGCTTCCTCTGAACAAGGCGAAAAACTCGCCTCGACACTCGCAGCAGACCCGGAACGCTACGTCTCGAAAAAAGTAATCGAAAAGTTCCCGGACGCCAAGGGAGGACATTTACCGTTCTTGTTAAAGGTGTTGAGTATTGGAAAGGCGTTGAGTATTCAGGCTCATCCGGATAAGGAGCTGGCAAAGAGGTTGCATAGTGAGCGAGGAGATGTTTATAAGGGTGAGTTTCACGGTCGACGAGCGAAACGAGGAGATGAAGTCTGAAGCGAGGAGATAGTGGATTCTGGAGGCAGAAGAGAAGTTCAGGATGTTTCGAGGCCGCCGTACGGCAGCGAAAGTTGCAATCGCCACCGCCTTGGCAAAGTTGCGAGAAGTGACGCTACTCTGTCAAACCCAGGAGAGTGCAGGGTCTAGTGATCAACAATGGGGCTCGCAGCTGGACCACCGATGAACTTACAAAATGACCTGAACTCTGCTAACGCTGCTATTCTCCTCACAGACCCGAATCACAAGGTATGTTCCTGTCTTCACCTCCCAAATGGCGCCCCGCTGACCTCTATCATCGCAGCCGGAGATGGCAATTGCTCTCACCCACTTCCGCGGCTTCTGCGGCTTCCTACCGCACCCGACCCTCCTTCTCCTCCTCTCCACTATTCCCGAAATGCGTTCGTTGATCGGCGAAGACGCATTGCGCTCTCTCGCTCAAGCATCGGATCCTGCTTTACCCTTCCCCGTTGTCAACGGAAAGGAGTACGATCAACAAGTGCAACAACTCGAATCGCTCGCCAAGGAGGCTAGTTCGAGCGAGCGAACAGGAGATTTCAAGACGAGTGAAAAGGAGAATAAGGCGTTGAAGCACGTGTTCGAGATTCTGATGAACTCCTCTGAAGAGCAATACAGCTCTGCCGTCCGCTCGTTGATCAAGCGGTACGAATCAACCGGGGATTCCTGCAAGACGCAATTCGAACGCACGCTAGTACCTCTCGTAAAGGAGTTACATGGACAGTTCCCAGAGGATATCGGTGTGCTGTGTTGCTTTATTCTCAATGTCGTTGAAATGGACAAGGGTTCTGCCATGTTCTTGAAGGCGAATGAACCTCATGCGTACATCTCAGGTGGTAAGTACTGTCCCAAGCATGGTTACGAGCCACGCTGATCGTTTCCTCGATAGATATCATTGAATGTATGGCTACTTCTGGTACGTATTGATCTTCCCATTACATACGTCCCTTGGCTAATCCTTTATCTACAGACAATGTCGTTCGAGCGGGTCTCACGCCGAAACTCCGAGACGTCCCGACGTTGATCGACATGCTCACCTACACCTCGGCACCCGCACACGCCCAACTTCTCGAACCGACAGAATTCGCGCCAAAAACACTGCGTTACGACCCACCGATCGAGGAATTCTCCGTCTTGCGTCTCCGATTGACAGAAGCGGGACAGACGGAGGTGCACAGGCCGATTGAAGGTCCAAGCATGGTCGTCGTAACGGACGGAAGTGGAAAGGTTGTCGTCAAGGGAGGGGAATGCGATGGCGAACAAGTCGAGATCAAGCGCGGACAGGTCCTCTTTATCGCTGCTGAAGTCGAGGTGGAATATACCGCGAGTGGCAAAGAGGGCTTAGAGTTGTTCCGGGCGTATGTGGAAGCATAGATTGGGCGGATGGAGGTGTAAATAGATGGTTTTTGATCTAGGTGCGCAGACGGGGTGATAGAGTATGGACATTGATGCGCTTCGTGGCACCTTTTTGCTCTTCCGTTCAGCTTACATTGCATCTTTGAAAAGCTTGCGCCTAAGGGTACGTCCGTTTGCAACGCGAGTGGTGCTGTGTGCGCACACTGACGTTGAGCTACCACTGCAACCCGGGATATTTCCTGATGATGTTTACCTCAAAAACTAATGATGCACCACCTTCTGCCTTACAATGCCTTTGGTTGCCTTCCAAGGCGCTTGAGATTGCACAGCCCAGAGCTGTCTCTTTTGTTTTGACAAAGGAGGATAATACCGGGCTCTCAAGAGCGAGGAGCCGTACAGATCATATATACTAGACTCGGGGTAAAACTAGATCGATCTACCGTTTCAACTCAAGTTTGACATCCACCGGAAGACTCTGCTGCTGTCAAAACCTTCTCTTGTTATGTCTGGATTGGCCGCCCCCGCTGCAAGTGTCTTTCTTCGGCCAACGCTGTACTCAGGGTTTCCTGAAGCCTCCGGAGGAGTATCAAGAAGACGGCCACGTTCCTTTTACTATGATTCGAACACAGGCAATATTTTCGAAGTCCATGGAGCTGTCAGTGACAACAGGTCACTCTCTATTGAAATTCAGACTGCAAATCAGGACTACACCGTGTACAGCAGGTCCGAACAAGGAGCAGAAGAAGAGGAAGAGTCCTGTTCCGCAAATCTCCATCCTCGATCCTGCAACTCCGAGCCTGCTAGGTTTCTTGCTCGTCCTGTGTCCCCAGTGGCTGAAGTCTTTGACATTGAGCCCATTTATCGGACAGGAGAAAGTCCTTGGTGGGAGCGCACTGACTACTACACATACGAAGTTGAGCGGCTGCGTTATGCTCCAACAGGGGCAGTCGTGTGGGCCAGGGCAACTGGTCACGCTGCTCTCCCGGCTGCACAATGTGCATGGCTGGATATCGTATTCATTCTTCCTATGCATGGCGATCTGGGTCCCATGCGCATGTATAGGATGGCATATGACAGCGGGCGGAGCTGGCCTCTTCAGACTCAGGCAGCCTACCTGGAATTTGCGAGTATTGATCATGATCATCGTAAGATGTGGCTTGAACGCCATATTCACACAATACTTGATCGGTTTGCCATAGAACGCCGAAGTCAAATGTCGGATCAAGTGGCGGGCGGTGTACTGGTATCGTCCCTACTGGAACAAAGGGTAAGGGAAGATGTTCTCGCAGAGGCAGAAGCAAGGTTGAACTTGTGTGGGCCAATTATCCAGTGATGGAGACAACAACGCATCTACGAATCCAGACGTTGATGGAAAGAGAACCCTGGCCTGTACTGCTGTAAAGATGAAGTTGAGAAGGCCTTTGTATCGATGCTGCGCAGCAGTTGATGACATGTTGCCTAAAGACATCATGCAGCTCATCATGTCCTTCATTGTTCATGTAGCTATTCATTAGACGCATCTTGTAATTTGTGTTAACTTGTAACTTGCAAACAGAGAACAGAGATAGAGAAACTGATTTCAACAAGCTAAATTTGGGTACATGCCGCTGCGGCGTGTGCTAGAAAAGGACACTCAAGGGAAATTGCTTCCGCACAGCTATGACGCGGCCGCAGAAGAGTGATTACATACTACTGCGGTATAAGTAGTACCATAAGCAAAACCCGTCATTTCCCTTCTTCCTAACTCTTCCTTGCCTATATTGAATCTTTCCTGACCAGCCGCAAACACATCAACACCTCTTACCAAACTATATAGCAAAATGGTACTCCTCGGATGCGTCTCAGCAACCGACGCCGCTGCGGTCGAAAAGGCAGACAAGGCAGCGAAGGAGAACATCCATTTTGAGAATTCGTTGGTTTATGGAAGCACGTTTGCAGCGGAGGAATTGCCGCGAGTAAGTGCTGGTCGTTGGAGGTTGAATTGCGTCGCAAGGGTCGGGTCGACTTGAAAGTTGAGATTGGAGCTGGAGGTTAGGGTAGGCTTTGATGGTGTGATGATGCTGACCCTCCTCTCTTTCCTGTAGCTCGAGATGGCAGAGGAGTCGATGCCTTCTGAAACAGCTTACCAGCTCGTACACGATGAACTCGAGGTATGTGATCTTCGTGGCGGTAACTTTTACCCGGCGAAACGCTTGGCTGACCTGCTTCACTACCTGGTCATTCGCAGACTGACGGTCTGACAAGTCTCAACCTCGCTTCGTTCGTTACGACTTACATGGAGCCTGCCGCAGAGAAACTCATGATGGAAAGTATGGCCAAGAACATTATTGATGCTGTACGTTCTTCCTTTGCTCCACCACTTTGCCAGCGAAATTTGGAAACTGATTTAGGTTGCTGTCTATATGGCGTGCAGGAAGAATACCCCGCCTCGCAAGACATCTCCAACCGATGCGTCAACATGATCGCTCGATTGTTCAATGCACCCGTAAACAACCCAAACGACGAGTCATTGGGTGTATCCACTATCGGCTCATCCGAAGGTAAGCTTTGCCGCACTTGCATAATATCTTCCGAACGAAACTAACCCACCTCGATAAATCAATTTCAATGAAAAGCAATCATCCTCGCGACACTCGCTATGAAGAGGAAATGGCAGGCGGCGAGGAAAGCCGCGGGAAAGCCTTTCCATCAGCCGAACATTGTGATGAACTCTGCCGTGCAAGTCTGTACGTTGCTCTCTTACCCTTTAAAACGGGCTGCATATCGCGCAAGAATAAATGGCAGGACTGAACACTTTGGGATTCTGCCGTGAAGGTTGGGAAAAGGCCGCTCGGTACCTTGATATCGAGGAAAAGTACGTGTACTGCACCATGGACCGATACGTTATTGACCCGAAACAGGTAAGTCGTCTGTCGTCTGGCCATTGAGTGGAGAGGAAGAAGAAGCTGATGTGAGCTCTGGCTTGGTGGATAGGCGATGGAGTTGTGTGACGAGAACACGATCGGAGTTGTTGGTATTCTCGGTAAGTCGTGAGAAGCGACACTGTTCCTGTTTGTTTCCCTAGAAACTGATCCTTTCGTTGTTTGCTCTTGGTCATATAGGTACGACATACGTGAGTTCGAATACAGGGGAGAATGTCCACTGTGGCCTTTGTCACTTGCAAACATCTGTACTAATGCGAAATACGCCACGTCTGCTCGATGAAATGATAGACCGGTGAATACGGTAAGCCATACGCCCACAATCTGAACCATTCCCTCCTACCTTTGTCCTGACCTGCTGCCACGAGAATAGAGGATATCCAGGCGCTTAACGATGGCCTTGATGCTCTTGAGAAGGAAAAGGGACTTGATATCAAGATCCACGTGGATGCTGGTAAGTCGTATTCCGAGCGGAAAGACAGAACATGCTTTGCAAAGCGCATATTATGCGACTTTCCGGGGGCGGGATTCTAATGCTTGATTCTTCCGACAGCTTCCGGTGGATTCGTTGCGCCCTTCGTCAAGCCTGAGCTCGTATGGGACTTTAGGCTCCCTCGAGTCGTTTCAATCAACACTTCGGGACACAAGTGAGTGTTTAACCCGAGCATCATATTTTCAAGATATAACCTGACTTTGATGTTATATTGCTTTTGATAGGTACGGTATGACCTACGCAGGGTACGTGTGGCAATCCTTGCGCAGCCACCTCACCGGAGGATATCGAAAGCGGGACCAGCTTGTGATAGAAGTGTGCTAATAACTTTTGGTTCTGCTTTACCACAGTGTCGGTTGGGCTTTGTGGCGATCCAAGGATTACCTGCCTGACGAGTTGATCTTCCACGTGTGAGTCTCTACGCATGCTGGATGCGTGGCTGTCCGGAATTCTGAACGTCATCTGATCTATGCTCTGTTGGGGTTGCTACAGTGCATACCTCGGTGCCGAGCAAGTACGTGACCCTCACCCGCCAAACCTGGGTGAAGACGCAGAAACTGATTAATGCACGTTGATCACTTTTGCTACAGGCTTCCTTCACGCTCAACTTCTCCAAGTCGGCTACCCAAGTCATCGGACAGTACTATGTGCTCATCCGAAATGGAAAGTCTGGGTTCAGAGCCATCATGCAGAGTATTACTGCGACTTCGGACTGGCTTGCTGCCGAGCTTGAAAGTACCGGTCGGTTTGTCCGGATGAATGCCGGTAGTGGAGAAAGCTTGCCATTGGTTGCTTTCAGGTAAGTCCTGGCCATCTATCATTGCCTCTTTTGAAAAATTAACCTAAACGCACAAGTACTCACCCGGATTGTGCGACTTTGCAGGCTCAAGGAGAAACACCATTACGATGAAGTAAGTCGCGAGTTCGCGGTCTTACCGGCTCCGCGAACGCTCTTTTCTCATTTTCCTTTCTTTGCGAACAGTTTGCCATCGCTGCCCGCTTGCGATCTCGAAACTGGATCATCCCGGCTTACAAGTGAGTTCATGTGCTTGAAAAGCTGTTATGTCCCGTCGATAGCCGCTAACAGTGAGGGCTTCGTTCAATAGAATGGCTCCTAACGCTGGAGAGCTGAAGCTGCTTCGAATTGTCTGTCGAATGGACTTCTCCAGGTCTAGAGCCGCTGCGCGTAAGCTTAAAACCACTCGTCTTTGAAGGAGTTGTTCTGGCCCTGACCACGCCGTCCCTTTCAACGCAGTTGTTCGAGATATCGAACAGGTTTGCCAGTTCCTCGATAGCCAAGACAAGGAGACGATTGATGCTCTTATGGCCGACCACAAGAAAGGAAAGGAGACCCACATCAAGGCAAGGAAGGGCGTCCAGATTAAGGATAAACATTCTTTGCAAGGCAAACATGGAAAGACCCATGCTGTTTGTTAAACTGGAAAGGGCGAGAGTTGCAGCCTAAGAGAGGTTGCTTCAGAGCACTCCGCAGGGGCGCATTGCGGTAGTGTATGCTGGGATTAAAATTGTACCTGCTTAAAAAGCAAGAAAACCTGTTGTTTGATCAAAATATACGAGACGTCAATTGTTGAAGCTGTTCACGACGAGTGTATGCCGCATGATGATGATGTCGCACTAGGATGGAGAGTGGATTGGGCGGTATGGTGAAAAAGATGGGCCGTTTTGCCCGAAACTTCGCGCAGGATCAGGGCAAACTTGGACCGACTAGGATGTCAAGAGAGGTAGCCAACTCTCTGTCGGAACTCATTTTCAAACCAGCTATGAGTTGACTTGCTACAAGAAAGGAACGACTGCAGCACCGGGACGCCCTGGCCATATTATCCACCTCATTGTTATTGATGTGTTTGTTGTGGAAGCAGATCCGAATAGATGTGAGACACAAGCGAACGTGCGTTGATAGCAGTGTCGATATGATATACGTGCACTCTCCATGTCTACATTGCGGGACGCAAACGTTCGACACCCAGAAATACGTTGGAACCGCTTCAAACACCCAGAATCATGCAGGCGGGCTCAACAACAAGATATCGCACGGTTTAATCCTCGATGCGTGGGGACTAAGCGCTACTGTCAGCTTTGCAACTGTTGTTGCAGATGCTGGAATTCACCGTCATTGTGCATCTGGCACTGCAACTACCTAGAAATGATTGATGAAGATGGCTTCCTACATAAGGAGAGAAGATCCCTGCGGCTTCGGTTCCCAACGATTAATTATAGGAACAGGCCTTTCAACACTTACTTCCTGCTTTTAGTCTACATTCATCGCCGCGATGTCAATGCCACAGGCAACACCACCACCAGCTCTGCCTATTATATGCGTGAACGATGGCGACATGGAGTCCTTTCTTCTGGGTGCTCCTCTGGTCGAATCAAACGAGTCGCGATCCACTTTCCAGGCCGAAACTAGGAACGTCCCCAGCAGCTCAAACTGTTATGCTGCCGGAATATGGAAACCGGAGATGTCTCCGGAAGAGAGGCGAGCCCGTAGACAGTGGCTGAGTGGAGGACGAAAAAGGAAAGGGCTGAGAATAATGATTGTGACAGAGAATTTCCTGCCCAAGGTTGACGGTGTCACGAGGACGCTAGCAAGACTGCTGTCGCATCTCGAGGCACAAGGGCATGAATGCATGGTGTTGGGACCGCAAACTGGAATGGTGAGTTCACTATACAATCACAGACTGCTCAAGAATTCATCATATCCTCCATTCGACAGTCACACTACGCATCCCATCCTCTAGTGGGAACATTGGGTCTTCCTCTGATACTATATCCAGGCCTGAAGGTATGTCACCTCGGTGAGGCGATCAAGTTGCATATGACCTCAATCTGCCTTTTCACAATAGTTAAACTTCCTCCGGCCGAGATTCCTAAGCAGACTGCAGGATTGGGTACGCTGGAATCCTTGCACGAATCATGCTACATGATGCTGAAATTGGTTTTGGCGGGATCATTAGGAACCGGATGTCGTACACTTCGTGGATCCAATATGGCTTGGTGGACAAACAATGATCGCGATGGAAAAGGGATGGGCAGGCAGGTAAGTGCAAGTTGTGTGTCTAACCTTCCCGATTACACCGGGCCGTATCTCATGATTCTTTTATCGCTGACAGTGTTTGGGACAAGAGGACCGAGCGACTTGCTCGCACCGAGCAGTTCCAAGGGGCGGTCGTTGCCAGCTACCATACGTACGTTCGCGTCGAGGGTTAGCGTCGCGTACTCCCGGCCTCAGGTGTATCTAACATTCTTTCGTAGCAACATTGCAACATATGCCACACTCTTTGGCCTACCATGGCTGGAGCCGATTATCTGGAAATGGCAAGGTTATCTCTTGTCCAAGTAAGCGTCTTGTCTTGCAATATTGAGACGAGCGACTAATCGATCTCACGTTTTTGCTCTCTCAGGTGCTCATTGACTATGTGTCCTTCACCTTCGACGGCTGCCATGTTACACAGCAAACGCATCGAAAAAGTTCGAACTTGGCCACGGGGGGTAGACCTACCACAACTATACCCTGTTGGTCGTTGCGAAGATCTGAGACGGACGTGGGGGATTCAATCAGTACCCATGAAAGGCGCACCTACGGTGGAGACATCTAAAACTGCTCATCCGGCATCGATGGAAATGCCACTCACCCCGCCTGCGACTCCGGTGACCAGCCCAGTGGACGCCAGTGACAACGCCTCGAACGCAAGATCAGAAAGGCTGGTGGCACTGTTTGTCAGTCGGATGTAAGTACACGATATTGCTGGAAGTATGCGAGACCACTAAACTTCTTTCAACGATGACCTCAGGTCGTGGGAAAAAAATCTACTCCTGCTCATCAAAGCACTGGAAATGCTGCCAGCCCACCTTCCTCTCGACACAGAAATGCCCAAGATGGTTTTCGTCGGCCACGGGCCCGCCAAAGCAGAAATTGAAAGGCTGTGCCAAGAGAAGGGCATCGACGCTGCCTTTATGGGATATCAGGAAAAGGAAGAACTCGCGAGGTCGTATGCCAGTGCGGACTTTTTCTGCTTCCCATCCTTTACGGAGGTGAGGGTAATCGCATACATGCGCGAAGGCAGTGACTGACGTAAAATCATTATCTGTAGACTTTTGGTCAAGTTGTTCTTGAGGCTTTAGCCTTCGGTCTGGTAAGTCGACCATCTGTGATACTCGCGCTGTAGGACACTGACCTAAATCTTGATTCGTTACTGCAGCCTGTAATTGGCCTTGATGCCGACGGCACTCGAGATCTAGTCAAATCGAAGTCTACCGGGCTCCTTCTACCTCTTCCTGGAAGAAGCGGCGCATCGACGACGAAAGGCTGGTCGACTATGAGAGATTGGCACGAGGTGTGCAAAGACTCCTCGAGCCCCGTGTTCTTGCAAAGCGCGGATGGATATGCTCGCATGATTGCCAAAGTCATGAGCGATCACGATTTGCGCCGCAATATGAGCAGAAAGGCCTGTACCAAGGGCGTCGAAGGCTACACATGGGGTGACGCGATGGAGGTGAGAGCTGGAACGAGCATTATATCCAAGAAAATACTAAGCATTCTGCCCTTGCATTGCAGCGCTGCGTCGACGGCTATAGGGAGGCGCTCAGAATACGAATCACGGAAGAGGAAGCTACTCTTCAGGGCAAACCTCCTGGTATTGGCGAGAGCCGTAGCTTGAGCGAGATGTCACCTTTCGACCGCAATCAGCTGATCATCGGACGTAAGTTTGGGTGGGTTGAAGATTTTCCTCTGAAGCTTGCTGAATTATCATGCGCGGCTGTCCTATTTCGATTAACAGGTTTCTCGAAATTGTTCGTCCTGGTGATCGTGGTATTTTTCCTGGCTCGCCGGATAGGGTTGTGATCAAGCGAGAAAGTCTGATGTATGCTATAATGCGACGTCGTGCGCAAGGAAACGCTTTGTATTAGGATCGAGTCAGCTACCGAATCCCAATCACAAATTCCAATTATTCGTTTGCCATTTGGGATCAATAAAACGTAGGAACAAAACTGTGTCAATGTGTTTACAACGTGAACGCCCAGTGGCGTATAATTGGCCCGAGTGGCGCCGGTTTACACCGCCTTTACCGAGGTTCAATATGCAGCTCCTCCACCAGTCGATTGATCACTTCGCCCTGTAATGCGTTGACTTCCTCGTTCAACAGCGATCTGAAAAATAGCAATGCAGCAGGGTCAACATACACCCTTGAAACGCCTTGAAACACGCGAAGTGTACTTACCGGTCCATTGATCTATAGTTTAACCGATAACATTTACTTTGTCTTCCTGTCTTTTTATTTGTAAAGTCGTCGATCTACACGAAGAGAGCAACTGAGATCAGTTTACCACCCACAGAGAGACCAAGGGTATGCGTGTACTCACTAGAGTAACGCTCTCGATCAAATCCCCCGCAACATCCCGAACGATTTCACAGAAATCATTCTCGTGAAACGCCAGGGTACCAGTCATCCCTCCACCAGCCGCTTTCGCACCTCTTGCCTCTTTCGGGTTCTTCTCCTGCGGCAACCAAAAGCTGAGATCTTTGTAGCATGGGGGATACTTGGAGTACGGCTTGAATGTTGTGATTCGTCCTTCCTTGAATTGGCGGAGGAATCGTGCGTCTTCCGACCAGAATAAACGGATGTCGGGAATAGAGAACAGGATCATGGCGATGCGCTCGAGACCGAGGCCAAATGCCCATCCCTGCTTTTCGGGCACGCCTGTATTAGAGTAGCCATTAGCCACCTGGCTCAGGACTTAGAGGTCCAACGAACTCACCGGCATTGTTCAAGGTTTTCTGCATGACAACTCCACACCCCAAAATCTCCAACCATTCACCATTCCAAAATACCTCGACCTCGTAACTCGGTGTCGTAAAAGGGAAAAACGCTTCAATCCACCGCACACGCAGTGGCTCCTCGTCCGTACTCTTTGCCTTCAACTGTCCAAACAATCGGAAAATCATCGAATTCAACGCATGTTTCAGGTTTTGCGCAATCTCTCTGGCGAGTTCTGGGTTGTGTTCCGGCTGATATGGATTCGAGTCGGAGGAGATTGAGATATCTTCAATGACAAGTGGACACGCGGCGAGCTCTTCCGCCATCTTCGCATTCAAGCTCTTGAGGTCTTGCAACTGGTCTTGAGTCCACACTCTCGCGCCTTCCATCTGGTGAAAGACAGGGTAATGTGACGAATCGATTTCATCCCGCCTGTACACATCAGCGGAGAGCAACCACTTGTCATGCCCCGCCCGAAAAGTCTCGACTTCATGCGCCGAGGTGTGTGTGCGCAACATGTGCGTCTGGTTGAGGTAGTAGGAATCCGTTAATGATCGGCCCGGATGGTCTGCTGGGAATCCTAGCTCGTCGAAATTCATATGGGTGGTGACGATAGCGGATGCCGGTGAGATTGCTTGGAAATCTTTAAAGTGGCTCTCGATCAGGTTGCGTAGGATGGATATCGGATGGTTTTGTTGTTGATGTAACCTCCTTGGGAGCTTTGCGAGAATGGAGGGAGGTGTGTTTGTCCATGCATCTTTCTTGTACGTGTTGCCTTCAAGAGCTTGCTCCAATGCGGTTGTAGACTCTGCTGCGTAGACAGAATCAATCAGCTATCATAGGTAACAGCCAAGATACGCATCATATCCTATCTACTGGCTTACATTGGTTGGCAAGTCTCCGACTAGGTATCCGACACAACGAGCGGCTTGACCTTTGCCTAACGAGTGGTGTCGTACCGGTGCATATTGACCTCGCAGTAGTCGCTACCGACTGACTCGGCAACCCTAGTCCAGTGGAGAGCAGCGAGCGACGTGGCAAGCGGCGCAAGCATGATTCAGAGACGGCGGTGATGACTCTACGGGATGCCATTGTGGTATGGTGAATCTTGCACAGACCTGCACTCGATGAAGAGCGTCGTTCGTGCAAGGTCTCATAGAGTATAGAGGAACCCTATCGATCATCTACCAAAACAAGGCGCATCCAACTTTTTGAAGCGCAAACCCGGGTTGTCTCATTAGAAGACCGATCTGTAAGAGATATCACCTTGACATGATATCACTGCACACATAACATCTGCACCAAGGACACTGCAGACATAAAACTCTTCAACATGCCGCTGTATGAACTCGTCTGCATCGCAGCCCACAACCCGGCGACCAACGTACGTTCCGGAACCATGGCACTGAAGCGGATGACTGATTATTCTACCATTCGTCTGCACTCACACAGAAAGATCTCTATTCACTCGTACACAATGTGGCGTCAACAGTATTAAGGACAGGAGGAGTAGTGAGGGATATCAAGAATTTGGGAGTCAAGCAGCTGCCGCAGAGGATGAGACGGCATCAGCAGTATTACGCGGTGGGAGAGTGAGTCTTTGCGGTGTTTCATTCTTCGGATATCCTTCCCCTGGTCGTCTGTCTCCCGGCATGGATACGCACGCTCTGGATACGCACGCTCAGTCTGGGAAGGATATGCCTCAGAGAACAGAGTACAAGGACGACGGATAGCGATGAAGGGGGAGAGAGGACTCTAAGATCCGATTGACAATCCGGAATGTTGAAAAGTTGCAAGAGGCGGATATCATTCATCCGAGAATCACATCGACCTTGACCTAGCTCCACCAAACGCTTTGTTAGACCCGTGTCTCCAACACGATCGCTGACAACCCTTTTCTCCATCTACTCTAGCCACTTTACCATGACATTCGACACCTCCCCTCCCGTTCTTGCGCGGCTCAATGAAACCCTCCGCTCAGATCCAGGTATCATCCGATGGACAATGCTGAAGAAGGGATCAACGATGTAAGCGCCACCCTTCCTATTTTCGCAACAGCCACGGAAGAGCTACCGCTAATACAAGCTTGATTTGATTGTTTCTGCAGTAAGGATATCGTACCCAAAGGCGCATTCACGTCGAAAACCCAGTACACGCCGCACGACTCGCGATACTAGCCGACACATACCTTGCCCTTCGCATCTGTTTTCCGGAAATCAAGGCCTAACACGCATCACCACGTTGTACTCATAATTTACTTGCATGTACTAGCCTATCACAACCAACCTGCCCGATTGTGCCCATGTCTGCCGGAAGTAAGGAGGCTGTCATTCCGTACTAGGACGCTGGAATGCGCTCCTACAGCCGGAGAAACGTACCATCTTGGTGATCAGCAACTAGATACAGTGGGTGTTCCTGCTTTCATGAATCCTTGGATTCTGCCTATCGAACATAATCGGAGACGTTCCGATTCGATTACTTTGGTGATAGTGACCTTTGCGACGACATACGACGACGACGTGGTGTGATGCATTTGACGCTGACCTGACCTTGCAATGAGCAATATCGGGATAGTTGGCTTTCTAACAAAGGTATACATATCGGCGAGAGCTGTTCCTCGAACTAATGAGCTGAGAGCTAAATGTATGCGAAGAACAAGTTATGAAACACGTTGAGACTGCTGCTTGATGCTGCGAATCTTGCCACGAGATCGAGAGCTAGCAGCAGCAAACACCCTAAAGAAGAGCCTTAAAAGTTGGGCAGTGGACTAGATTAGCGCCTTTCGCTTGGTTCTTGTGTTTCGAGGTCCTTGTTGAACTGTTTTGTTGACGATGTGACGATACAGATACAGCTGGGTGCGCCCGATTCTACCGGCTGTGTACTCGTCTCCACCATGGCTACGGAAGAGAATATGATCGGCTCCCCTAAAGTGTACTGACTGTACATTGGGATTTCTGAAACGCTTTGTTAGGAGAATCCGTCGGCCTTGTCATCAAACGCTCCAACCAAGTATACACACCTTTCTTTCTCAACTTTTACAACGTCAATTCAGTCAGGTTCTTTCAACAATCACTACTCGTCTACAACTTTGATCGTTCGACAACCATCCTCGTCGCCATCGATTCCGACCCGAACAAGAGTCTTGACCGATCACCACTCATCGTGTATACAATCCTTTGGTTTCGAATATTGGGGGAAAGGGAAAGTGACTTGCTTGCCGAGTAGACGCTTCTTGTGTGCTGGCCATCAGTCAAAGGACGTCGAGTCATCATCAAACCGATCAGAAGTTGGAGCAATTGGTGTGCAAGGAGATCATGGTACACTAAGTGACGGTGAGGGATCGATCAGTAAGTTAGACCATTTTCTTTCTCGCAATCTCAACTTACCTCGTGTCTTTGCTTTGCGCGGTTCCTTTAGATATCTTCCAGTCACTTTGAGTAACACTCGAAAGGTTACTTCTGGCTGGTCAAGCGATGACAGCTGTAGAGGCCCGACACTCTCAACCCGAATTCCATCTTCGCCGCTCATCCGCAGAACACCACCACCACCACCTATCGTCTCCGGAGCACCTTTTTCGACAAGAAGACACTTCCAAATCTGATTCAGCAACAGACCTTTCGCATGGACAACTGGAGCCTGGCAACTCTCACTCTTCAACACACACCTATGGCACAAGCGAATATCACAACAACATGGCGCATCATCAGTCCGGACTATATCCCTCCGCGCCCGAGCTAGAGGCACAACAACAATTTCAAAATTCGCCTCATCAACAAGCTTGGCAGCAGGCTTACCAGGGCATGCTTGCCGCCGCTACACCATCATTTGAAGACACACGATCATCTACACCACTTGCTAGCCACCCCAATATTGGACAATTACGCTCCGTATCGGCATCCTCAGTCAACTCGAACAATGCTTCATCCTCTGCCTCGACGAATGGTTCGAATCCTACCTTTCATCCTTACCGTCGACAGCCAGGAAACATGAAACGGTCCCGATCGAGCGACAACAGTCTCTCAAACTCGTCAAGAACTGCGGAATCAGTCGTCAATCGACAGGCCGGTCTGGCACCAAGCATAACCAGTCCATCTGACACGATTGTGCAAACACCAAACACGATCGAACAGTATCGTGAACGCGCAAGGGTCGAGAGTAACGGCAGTACCGACTCTCGAAGCACTGTCAGTGAAGGTGGTAAAATCGGTGTTGCCGTACGTGCAGGTCGCATTCCTGTTCCAAAATTGATGGATGTCACGGAAGGCATGCAGGTTGCTCAACAAGGCCAACGATCTGTCTCCACTCCCGTCGTACAACCGCAGCGTGATGCAGGAACGGACGCTATCAATCGGTCCTGTAGCAACAATGATTTTTCCAACCAGAATCCTCCCAGCGCCAGTCAATTCAGCCACAAGCGGCAGTCGTCGTCGACTAGTAGTGTTGGGGCTGTCGTTCGTTCTACGCTCGGTCAAGGATCGAATTCAACGTTCGCTACGGGTGGATCAGCTTCTACACCACCTTCGCTCGTCATCGCCTCGTCTTCGTTGACGACTCCTCTCGCTCCAGTCGTCTCACCCGAGCGTCCAGTAAGGACCATGAATGAGCCGCCTACTACCACCCAGAGTAAGGATAAGGCAGAGCCCGCTTCGAGTGGAGGTGGATTGAAAGGTCGCCTCCAACGAGCGTTGAACAAGAATTCGGAAAAGGAGAAACCTCGAGCACCGGTGATTTCAGCTCCTGTCGGTGAAATGCGTCGAGGCGGGGTAACAGCTTCCACCTCGGCACCGAGTGCTTTACCGCAACCAACAGGATTCACGGGGAGATCCGTCTCGAACCCTCAGCAATCACAGCAGCAACAGCAGCATCCAGGCCTAGGTAATCGACGTCCGAGCAATTCAAGCTTTGCACCGAGTTTCATTGAGCCGCTGAATGGAAATGCAGGAAAGGGCAAGAGGAACTTGTTCAGTATGCGTAATGCGTCGACGGACAACATCTCGATTGGCTCGACGGTTTCTTCGGCTAGTATGATGATTAGGAAAATGGGTGCACTCGGGAAATTGGCGCGCAGGAACAGGTTCGTAGGGGGAGTCGCTGGTGATAGTGCTGATGCAAGATGCTGACTCGAGGTTTTTTGCCGCGTTATCTAGCATGGCGGGAATATCGAAAATCTTCAAAAACAAGGATGATGAAGACGGTGTCATCATGCCGGAACCAAAAGCGAGAGATGATTCCGCCCTCGATGAAAAGAAATTGAAGGGTGATAAGAAGAAGAAGAGAAGCTTGTTTGGCGGATCGAAAAGTCAACCAGCCAACTCGTCGACCAGTTTCGCCACGGCAAACGGTGCACCTGCCGTCCCTTCCGACGACTTGACCCCAGCTGCCAAATTAGCACGACAACACACCCTTCGCACCAAGGCAGATGAAGCTCGGAAGGCTGCTGCTGCAGCTGCAAGAGTAGCTCGACAATTACCGCCTGAAGCTGCGTACGGCGACGAAAGCACTGTACGAACTTCGGAGAGTGCACCGGCCGCGGGAGAAGTCGATGATGTCGATCAAGTCGCCGCTCAGCTTTCACAGTTCTCGTTGGCGGCTGAGGATACGCCAAACGTCAGTGTTGATCCTGAACAGTATGGCGATGCATCAGAGGGGATGGAGGATGAAGATCAGTATAGGAGCGATGAGGCAGATTCTATGGAGGAGGATCGCAGCGATGATGAGGGAGAGTATGTTTGGGGCAGGTCTTACCGGGATCGACATGCCATTCCTGCAAGAGGCATTCTCAAAAGCAAGTCGGATCAGCTCTTTTTTTTCATATCGACAAGCGACAATGCTAATACTCATTTTGGTTTGTGTCTATAGGAGTATCGCCTTCCGCCCCGGACAACAGTCGTCTCAGCCCACAACAATGGCCACGCCTACGCGCAAAGTCTTCCGAAAACGTAGTACGCCCGGAGCCTGGGCCGCTTGCCAAGATTCCTTCGCAGGACCCAGACCATCTGGATGGAAAGTCCAACAGACACACCTCGACTTATGATCCCTTTTCGCAATCCTTTTCGCCCTTTGAAAGCTCAATCGACCGCGAACCGTTTGCGGACCGCCTCAACTTTCCTTATGCCAATTTCGCAATCAACAGCTCTGCGCCGGTTTTGACCAGCATGACCCTCAACCTACCGAACGGAGGCAAACCGTATCGATCCTTGACGACACCACCCGTGCAAAAGCGTAACATCAACTGGGCACCCGAGTGTGCAATCTATCACACGTTCCATGCCGAGGTATATGACCGCAGAAGCGAACCGGCGACTTGTAATCGCTTGACACCTCAACTGGCGCAACAGATCAAGGACGAATTGAACGGATACAAGATGGAAGAAATGGATGTTCATCCATCGTCGAGGATTCATACTCATTTCTTGTAAGTCGTTGGATATCTGCTCAATCAGGGCCAGTCACTGATGCCGTCTGAACTCGAATGTCCTGCAGCGTATAATCGTATCTTCGTCTTCGCAGCATCTTTGTCGTTTTGCTACGGACGCAGCTGCGCTGCTATCTATGCCCTTCACGAAGCGCTACGAATATCACTATCGTCTGGTCTCTTTCAATCGCCGTCTATTGAAAGCTCATCATTCATTCCAAGGCCACTCACACCGTTTTCATTGCTTGTTACACACTATTGTATATTTCCATTGTATCGGATTAATCATTGCGATTTGCTTCTTTGATGAAAACAATCCGCCAAGTGCTTGAGAATGTTTATGCCTTTTCGTCGAATCTCTAGTAATGGTACAGCAGGTAACGCCACGACGCTAGGCAACAAGTCAGAGCCTTTGACCGCGTTCAGGTGGAGGCACCTTCCTTGCATACTGATGGTTTCGTTACTTTTGATCGTGGTCTTGTGACTCCTCTTGTATACTACTATCCCTGTTGCCCTGCTTTCCTTCAGACCTGCATATTGGCTTCAACTTGACCACAGTCCATAACATCCACTATACCCATCATGGCAGGCCACCGACAAACAGCTTCTCTGCAAGTGCAGGACCGGTCCTCTGTGCTGCCATCTTCGACGACCGCGTCACAGACAATGCAGGATCTGTCGACACTTCGGCAAGGCCAGCAGTTCAAGAGAGATATGGAACGCGAGGTGGAACGGTGGATGGATGTGCTCATGGAGTCACCTTGCGTGGACCGGAGGTTTTTGCGAAGAGCAGTAAGCATGCATTACGCTTCGTTTCTCCCTCGTATGATCCAACTCGATTGACACGTTACTCTTCAGAGCCTTTACTTGCAGCCTCACACATACGACGAAGTGACTCACGAAAGACACCTCGCCAACCTGTGCTGCTATCCAACCTGTAAAAACAAGTCACGCAAACCCTACACCGAAGATGCAAAGTGGAAAATCACACACAACACCACTTACAACGCTACTCTGCGCGGACCGAAGAAACGAGATATCGTCGAATGCACCGGGAACCCCCTTGCCGGCTTCTGCAATAAGGATTGCGCATTACGTAGTCGCTGGTACCGCTCTCAGCTGAACGTGGAACCAGTGTGGGCTCGTCCGATGGTCAATACGGGTGACTTGGCAGCGTTTCAGAAAGAGCTCAGTTCCGGTCGCTCCGTCGCCTCAATACCAGAAGAAGTGGAACTTTTGGAAGATATGGAGGATCGAGGCGAGATCAAGATAGAAAATGGCGAATTGCTCCGCTGCAACGTACCGGTTTCATCAACGAAGCACCCAGCAGACACACCACGAGACCGTCAGGATCCGATAGAATCGTCTTCGGACGTGCCACAAACAGGGAATACCGACAGCGATGGGAGCTCTCGTCCGAACGGAGAAGTCAAAACTACGGGTAGTCTGAAAAAGACAGAAATTGTCGCAGAAACCCGCGAAGCGCCATCAACATTTATGCAGCGCCTAGAGCAAACCCTGTCGAGCCTTCGAATCGTGGAGAATCCAGGACACTTGGTGTCTTCTCAGCCCGAACAGCCAGAATCACCCAACATGAGCCAGCAAGCACCATCCGATCAACAACAACAAGGTGGAGGCCGCGACGATCACCCTGCGAAAGGGCTGCAACGGGCCTCGAAAACACCAGAGATGCAGTCCCGCACAACGACGAAAGGCACAGACAATAAAGTCTCCACCGGTGAAGCCGATTTCGATGAAGATTACGACGAGGCAAAAGAGGATGAAGAGACGAGGATGGCGTTCAGCCTCGCGTTGGCTGCCCGCGAACAACTTCAAGATGGCACGTTCTAGGCATACCGATAGCCATACTGTGAACGAGGTAGAGTGCGGTGTTGCTGTCATCTGGTCGGATGTCGAAGTGGTGTTCATAGTAGGGCATGCAAGGAGACATATCACATTGTCAATTCTCATTCCAACCCTATATCCCGACTTGAACAAATTACAACCAATACTGGAGGAATCACTTCCATTCTCGTTTACAAATTCAACAAGATCTTTCTATAACCCTTACCCACGTGCCGTCAGAACTTTGACGATGCTCGTGTCCTTAGGGTCTAAGTCCTCTTTCGAGTCGGTTCGGTCGATCTCATGCCTCAACACGCCGCCATCTTCTGCCGAAGCTGCGGCCGCGGTGGCATCGTTCTCCGAAGTGATCCGCATGTTTCGTGGCCTGTGATTGAAAAGGAAGTCTTAGAAGTATCTGATATTCAGTCGGCGAAGAATGAAACTCACCTCAACACCTTCAACTCCATGTATCGCAGGAAACAGAGCAACATGATCACCAGAATCCAGAGGCCGATTGAAACTTTCCATCCGGCTTTGTAATGCGGTGCTTCACTAGCTGGCCAAATCAATACTTGACTCCAGGAAGCTGAAGTAGAGAACCGCGAAGTTAGTATCTCACAAGCGAGCTTTGGCAATGGAAAGATAGCCGTATGTGTACCGGAACCTACAGACTGCGTAGTAGAGTGCAATAGCCCATCCCAAAATGAACGCTCGTTGTTCTGCGTCATGCGGGCAGAGGTCAGACAGCCAACTGAAGATCGGGGGAGCTGTCGCCAATACGGTGAACGAGATGAACCCTGCGATGGGAGACGCGAAAAAGGTGAGTTATCGAACGATATAGGTGAACTCCCTCCACTTACAACTGAAATACTTAGCACCATCGCTAACGTTCCACACAGACATGATAATCGCAGGTACCAGTCCGATGAACTGGACGGGCAAGGCATCAGTCAATCAGCCAATGGAGGACCAGCGAGAGCAGCGATAATTACAGCCTGGACCATGACGATGAGCCATCGAGTCTGGAAGTAATCACTGAGGAAAGCGTATATCCACACACAAGCGACTATGGACGACAGTTGATATCAACAAGGGGAACGGAGGGTGTGCATCGAAATCCTTCATACCTGCAATAGCGTTGCCGCCGATGGGAATTATAAGGACGTCATTGGTCGACCAAACCGGGGTACCGTCTGCGTGCTTAAGGGCTTTGAGCCACAAGTTGAAGTCTGAGCGAAAAGAGTGAGCGCCTTCCCCTAAATCTGTAATAGGTAAATCGACTTACACGAGTATCCTCCTTGCGCTAGCACCGTGGCCACATAAAGGCAAGGGATAAGGTAGAACAACGGCAACTTGACACTTCGCTTGACAGTGGACCATGTAAACTTCTTATTGCTAGCTCGCTTGAATCTCGCGGTTCTCTCCATCGCGAGCTCATAGTCCCGCGGCTTCATCCAGAACGCCCAAGGATTGGGCTTATCTGGCCAGTTGGGAATCATGACAAAGCCTGCGAGACCTAGAGCGACGGTCATGATGGCATTGATGACAAAGAGCCATCTGATCGCCAGCCGAGGTGAGTTTTCCCTCAGTTGGCAGAGTCTCGGAAGTTGACAATTGCGACTGCTCACCTCCAACCAGCCATGCCGAGATGACCATCCATTGTCGATTTGATGGCTGTCTGAAGCGCATTGGATAGCATGGAACCTACGGGTCAACGGAGAGCAGGTCCAACGTAAGCGCGAAAGGAACGTCTGATTTTAAGGCTGACGACTGACCGATGGATTGACAACTGTGATAGAAGCCGATTCGTAATGCCAACTCATACGGAGTGTACTGTTAAGAACAAATGATGCTCAGCGCACTTCTCATTCACAAGTCTGCATGGCAAGCATACCCATGACACTGTATAGAGAAATTGCAATCAGCGGTGGCGCAACACAGGCAAATGGCCATCAGATGACCTACTCAACAATGTGACCGTTCCTGGATACGCAGAACTCTCGAATACACCTAAAAACGCCCGCAAAGCATAGACTTGCTTCACGTTTGTGGACATGGCTATCAGACCGGTCAGGATGCCCCAGCTAGAAAGAGCAACATTGACGAAGGAGGATACGCGTGAGAATTTTGGACTAAATAGTATATTGCAATTGCAACAGGAAATGTGAAGACGTACCCGATCTCCAAGGACGGCAACCAGAGGTTTGGACGGAAGTAGGTGATAGCGATTTGAGATGGGATCAGGAAAATGCAATCTACGAGGGCGAGCATCAGGGGTCAGTGAATGATGCGCCGGAGTAAAGAAGACAGAAGACAGCGCTTACATCCCACAGAGAAGTAAGTCGTAAAGTAATTGTATTCGTTCCCATACATGTTAAGATCCTCTTTCATTCCACTGACATCTGCCGCAAAAAGATATATCAGCATCGCTCCGCAGATAGGCACTCGCTGCTTCGCAAACTTACATGCGGAAGAAATGTTGGTCTGATCTGCTCTTACACATTGCAAGGGTCCAGGACAAACAATGAGCTCCCACGCTATCGCGCACAAGAGTCGAGGATCACTTACCAAGATACTTGATGACCTGGCTCAAACAACCATATGTCATCAAGAACAAGTCCAGCCTCCGCACGAAAGCCCGTTCTTCCTTCGACTTGGCCTTGATGACTGTGACGCCGGTTTGAGGGTCCACTGTCTCTTTAGCATCTGTGACACCATCTTGTTTGCGCTTACTGAACCACATGAGGAGATGTTAGCCGAGATGATGTTGTTTCGATGTTGTCTACGATCCCTTCTGGTTGCTGAAAGGGTGGCGCAATGCGACTTATATATCAGCCAGAAGACTGGGGAGGGCACACAGTTGCGGGATAACAAGGGGGAGGAAAGCAAGCCGCGTCTTGGTATCGAGCACAAGAAGACCTGCTGAAACACAACAAAGTGGCCTTATCTGCAGCGTCTCCTGCTTGTCTACCACTTCGAACCGTTATCCATAACGTGCCCTCCAGAATCAGTCTTCCCGGCGACTACTTTTATCGGTCCGGTGGAGCCCCAGAGCTCTTGAGACAACAATGACATTGTATGTGTCGATATCGGCTATGTCGGTGAGGATATCTACGTGTACAGACTCTGCATGCTGCATGACTAGAAGCTGCCAGGAGGATATGGGCACCAACACATGACAGCCAACAGCCAACTTGGCCGCTCTCCAGTCTCCAGAGTATTGTGGCAGTCAAGGTCGATGGAGTGGTGAAAGTTAATTAGCTGGTCAATTCCTACTATTCTTCTTTGGTTTCACCAGGCTCGTCCGTTCCTACGATTAACTTTTCGACTCTTGAATTCCTTGTCAAGCGCCATCTGCCAGGATCAGCCGCCTCAGCGCAGAACCCATGATAGTTACGGTGAAGTCCGTTAGTGAGGAGTAGTGTTGAGTTCTAGCTGGAAATTTGTGCAGTTGTATACGAAACATCAGCTGCTCTCTACCCCATGGTGAATGCCTCCTGCAGCGTCTTTTGGTATGTTGCGTTTGTGGGCGCCTAAAAGGATGCGAAGATACTCGAGTATCAAAGAATCGGCCAACTAGCGGCTTGCGGGATAGATAGTGCTGTTGACGGCTGATATTGTTTGCCTATCAGACGCCGATTGAGGCTAAAAAGAGAAAGCCTTCAGCACAACCACACAAACGCACACACAAACTTAATTTCTCCGGACCGATCCGCTATTGTTCCGCCTTCCTCGATGGGGAGCTTGCTACTACTACGTATACTACTATTGCAGCCTCGATAGATACAGTACACACTCACTGTCCGACAGTCGCCCTTCTGCAGCGCGAACGACTACTCCCGACTACTCCGGCGTTGACCGAGCAACCTAAACGCAGCAAGATATCGATGACTGTCATATTTTGGAAGCGAAGAATGAGCGAAAGTGGTTTAATTGGGCTATCTCTTAGTAGTAGTGGAGCACAAACGCTCACCTCACTCATATAAAGCAGCTCAAACGGGGCGATCTATGAACGACTCTTTCAAACTCGACGCCCAGCCCATACTGCACTGTATCAACACTTTAGATAGATATCAATCGACAAAGTCGCACGATGACAGCCACAGAAACTGACAACAAACCCTTCCCGGTGCCCATGGGCGTTCTCTCCGTCTGGCAACGATCTACAAGGGAAGATCCGCTGGTGAACATGGGGAAAGATGACGATCTTCCCGAGGAAGCGGATGTAGTCATTATCGGCAGCGGTCTCTGCGGTACGTAGCGGTCCGTCCGTCTGTGGTCCAGGATTACCCGAGGCAGTCGAATTGATATCATTGTCAATAATTCGCAGGTGCGGTGACAGCTCTATCTCTTCTCAGCGCTGAAAACCGGCCTAGATCCGTGATTATGCTCGAGGCTCGAGAAGCATCGTCCGGTGCTTCTGGCCGAAATGCTGGACACTGCCGCCCGGATGCGTACCGAGGCTATACTGCATTTTCAAGAAAGCATAGTGAGCAAGATGCGATGGAGATCTTAGAGTCTGAACGTACTGTCTACGAGCTGTAAGTCGGGAGACATCAATGCATACCGCTGGAGTTTGCAGCTGACCCGCAGGCGATTATCGGTTATCAGCGTCGATGCATTCGTCAAGAAGCACAACATTGACTGCGAATGGACTCCTCGACCAACCTATGACGTCTGCCTGAGCGAAGAGTTCAAGGCGTATTCCAACATCGCGTATGATAACGTTTTAAAGCGGGGAGGTGCGAAAGAAGTTGCAGTTCACGTCGAAGAAGCATCATCGGTAAGCAATGATGTTATTCGCACCAGAACAGACCATCTCACGCGCACGATACGTGACACAGGCCACTCGAGTTGATGAAGCGATCAAGGCGTTCGAATGGCCAGCAGCGACGTTGAATCCCGCCAAGCTTTGCTACGCCGTACACCACTTGTGCCTGCAAAAAGGCGGTTACAGCATCTTCACTCACACTCCAGCGATATCCGTCAGTGCATCGACAGAAGCTGCAGGCTCTTGGATCGTCAATACCCCGAGAGGAAGTGTCAAGTCGAGCAAGATAGTACATGCGACTAACGCGTACGCCTCGGCCATCTTGCCGGAACTGAAAGGTTTGATCACTCCTACCAAAGGTAAAGCTCATCTGCTTTCAAAGCGTGTCGGATGCCTCTAATCAGTCTTCCAATTCCAGCACAAGCATTGAAGCTATCTATACCACCCGTGGGACTGGAGACATTCCCGAGACTGGATGCTTCGTACAGCTTGCGATACCTTCCAGAACACTTCTACTCGGTGTAAGCCTGCTGTACAGCTCCTCAAATCCAACAAGGGTACTAACGCTCTCTTGACCTTTTAGGGCGCAGCGACCAGACAACTCTATCGTCCTTGGCACATCGCGAGGATGGTCAGTACAGGCCGTGCTCAAAGGCAAGCGTCACCATCGAAAGTCGCTGACTTTTTTTCACGGACACAGGAGCGGGATGCCAAAGGCGCTTCACGAATCGCTGATTAACAATGTCGACGATTCTTCTCCCGTGGACGAGATCACTGTCAACGCCTTCACTACCTTCTCGAAGCTGTTTCCGCAAGCAGGCTATGATCCCGCCAATATGAAGCCTGGGAAAATTCAAAGCGTGGGCACTTCTGGCGAGAGCAGTGAACCAGAATATAAAGGGTTTGAGTACGCATGGAGCGGCATTATCGGAGTTGTAAGTACAGAGCGGAGGTGTCAGAGGGGTACGCGATCGTTTACATTTTGTCGACTGGCGTTCGGTTTTCGCCTACGTAGACCACGGATTCCGTACCATTCATTGGTGAAATCCCAGGCAAAGCAGGCCAATATATCGGAGCGGGATTCAACGGACACGGTATGTCGAACGAAGTAATCGCATGTTCGGCGTGATTCTAAGTTGTTACTCGCACTGCTGCTCCAACGATCTAAACGATACATCGAATGCAGGAATGGTGAGTCTTGCTTGCCTGCATCTCCATCCCACCAATAATTGACGCGTGTGTATCCCTAGGCCCGGATTTTCCTATGCGCTCCTGCGTTGGCCAAGATCGTCATGGGAGAGCCATATGCGGCGACGCAAATTCCAAAAGCGTTCGCGATCACTGAGGAGCGGCTTCAGAAGCTGAAGGTCATGCTACCTCGAGCGCTTACGGTTGCGCCGTTAGTGGCGAAGAGTACAGAGATTACCCTGGGCGAATTACAAGAACCTCTTGCGGAGGTCCGACTACCCAGCCTGACGGTTGAAGCAGAGCAGAAGCGGGTTGCAGTAACTGCGTGAGCAAGAAAGGGGGTGTTAAGGTCGTGATGATGAGCTTGATATCTCAGTTGCATATTCCGATGTTGACGCAACTATGTTCCTGTACATGAATGGCAGTAGTTCACGAATAGACAAAAATTCAATACTCATCGCTACAGAGGGAATAAGATTACAACTGGGAAGCTGACACAACGGGTTAACATACAACGTTTTTTCTTTTTCTTTTCGGCAATTGACAACGTGATGGCAGACCTGAACATTCCTGAGATCCAGATTCCGAGAGTGGCGAGGTGGTGGTGATACATCCTAAGCATAGGGAATATGAAACAGTTGCAGAATGAAACAATATTGAAAAGGCAGCGAACTCAGTCCGCTTCGGAATCCTCAATGATCTCGAAAGAATCGTCGTCGTCGTCAGAGTAAATGGCGTATCCTTCCGGTCCATCTCCCGGTACGTGAACGATTTCTACTTCATCATCGCTGAAAAGCGAGTTTTCATCCCATGGTCTGGAAGAAACTGGAGAAGTCATCGCTGTGGGAATGGACGTGGTCTCGACTTCGACCTCATCTGGCGCCGATGTAGATGTGGGTGTCATGACAACGCCAGGGTTTGTAGCTTGAGCGTGGTCGGCGGAAACATCGGTGGGGATGATCAAGGAACTCGAGTCAAGGCTTCCTTCCTTGCTCGCAGGCTCGACAACGTGAATTCTACCAAGGCAATAGCTCTAATGAGCAGTCGTCCGACTGGCGCTTTGTAACTTGATAAACTTACTCAATCCACAATCTATGTCCAAAGACTTGACCATCTTCACCTGCCAACCTCCAAAACCCAGTATAGGTTTCACCAGGTACCCCTGGGGCTCGTAAGCCCGGCAAAGACACCAAGAAGTTGGCTCCTACAGCGACATCTTCTTCCACTTTGACTGTTCCTTGCTTGTGACCAAAGTTCTCGCCTACAGCAAAGACAACGGCAGTTCCGGCCGGAATGATGGCGGTCCCAGTGTTTTGCAATCTCCAGACTTTGGTGAACTCGGCGGCGGGAGGCAACGGCGTACCGTCCGGGATGGAGACATCGTCGATAAAGGTAACGTTCAACACCGGCTGTTCACTTTCAACAAGGACAGTTGAAGTCGATTCGGTGGATTCGGCAATAGGTGTAGCAATATCGTACTTGAACGAATCGGAGATTGCTGGGAAAGAAGTCTCGTCAGGAACACCCTCTTGCTCGACAGGGACGGGCGTTTCCTTGAGGTTCGGTGTGCCGATGTCTGAAACTGCATCGAACGCCTCCGTAATGGCAGCAATCAATTCCTCCCTGCTCGGCAGGCTGATCTCCTGATCCGTCGCACCAGCTCGTTGTACTTCGGGAGCACTGACGATAGGGTCAAGCGGATATTGTCCATAATAATGGTGGTGAGGACCAAGTCGTGCGTTCCTTCGCCAGCCGGGCGGACCAGCTTCGGCACGTCCGCGCCAGCCACGAGGACCTGTCGTTTCGACATAAGGACCGGGTCGGCGACCCATATGAGGCGGGGTCGGTCCACGAGCGGGAGCGGAAGGAGCAGCGGGGACGGCATGATGGGCGTGGAGGCGTCCATGTCCATGGACAGGATACGGATCCATCGACGCATCAACCTCGATGTTCATAGGCACCTACCGCGCAGCAAATCAAAAGGTCGATTGACACAATTGTCGATACGAAGCTTAACAATGAGTACATACCCTCATCTTGATGAATGGATGCTCCGTGGGATGTTGCCTCTTGGGATGCGCCTCACATTTTTCACAGAGGTCAAAGTCGGGACAGGAAGGATGGGCACACTTGTACCTTGTGCCAAAGACCCTTTGGTCACATCCTGTCAGTCGGACCGGAAGTCAGTACGGCTGACCGCAAAACATTGATCTACTCGCAGCTGCTCACCGTCGCATACCACTCGCGGGTGCATAGCTGCACCACCCCGATTGACCAACCCCAACGCCCTTTCAAGATAGCCGGTAGGATCATGGTTGGGAGCTCGGTAGTAGTCCGAATCCTTGTGCAGCGCAACAAAGTCGTGTCCAGGGTGTAGGTTGTGAATCCCGGTGAAACAAGACGCGCACGCATCCCACTATCATAGCAACATAATCAGCGCTTGTGACCGATGTAGAAGGAGTTGTAACGTACATCAGGACACTTCATGCACTTGTATCGAATTCCAGAGATCCTGAAGTTCCAAGAGGTGAATCAGCTCCCGGAACAGCCTCCAACATCCAAATACCACTCACGTCCTTCGACAAACATCGCAATTCGCATTATGACGAGTCCTGCAAGCCTTTTCAGCAGGAACATTGGTCATCTTCTTCGGATCAAAGATTTTTTCCTCCAGCGCAGGGTGCATGATGGGTTCAAACGTATGGTCGGCTCCATGGAAACCAGACTTTGCCAAGTTGGGCAAGCAAGTGGCGCATATGTCGTAGTCCGAACATACCTGGTAGATAGGAAGAACGAACTTAGCAGATAAACAATGGCTGGATGGACTGTAGATGGCTTACATTGCACTTGAAACAGATCCCGACAGGAGCTTTACCGCACGAATCGCATACCTTGTCATCATGCAAATAAGCCGCAGTGACACCTTCGTCTTTCTTCTTACCAGCCGCTGACGTGGCGTTACCGGTGGCAGGAAGATCCTTGGGTTGGATAGGCGGAGTGGTACGGAACGCTCCGGGCATGTGTTGCGCGTCGGTCTCCGATTCTCTTCGCGCCTCGTTGGCGTTGCTATTACCGGAAGCAGAAGTAGCACCGGCACCTCTCATACCGAGATCCAATTTGTCCCTCATTCCATCCTCGAATGTCGCCAACTGACCGCCCAAATGCTCCAAGAACCCTTCAAGGACAGCTTTGAGCTCGTTGGTGAGCGTTGCACCTTGGATGATAGCGCTCGCGCGGAGATCGTTGGATGCTCGTGCGGCGGAGAGACGGAGGTCGGCAGAGATGTGTTGGGTCGCCGCGGTAGTTACCTGAGCCGCGGTGTTGAGGAGAGTGGTAAAGTTGGGTGCGTAAGTTGGTTGAGTCGGAGTCTGAGGGTCCGGTGGCGAAGCTGAGGGAGTTTCGCCCGATGTAGGAGACGCTCGGAAGTTTCGGGTTGAAGCGTTGAGCGATCCGGTTGGAGTGGGTCGTTTGGCGCTGGAAGAGGACCTTGATGGTCTCATCACGTCATCGAGGTCCGGGAACAAGTGCGATACAGAGGGAGAGGGTGTGCGGGTGGAAGCGGACATTGAAGGGTTCCTTGATAGACTGCCTACGGAAGGGAGAGGATCATATGGATGATCGTCGTTCCCTTCTCCAGCGGATTGAGAAGATTGTGCGGAGTCACCGACAGGAGTGGGATTGGCTGCGGCATGTCTTGCTCTGTAAGCTGCAAGGTACGTCGTGATCTCCTGCAAGGATTCGTCACTCCTCTTCTTCTCCTTTTCCTGAAGCTTCCACTCCATCACCGTCATCACTCGCTTTCGCAAGTCTTGACGGGCGAGTGCATGGTACTTGATTGCCGAGGCGAGTCGAGGGTCCGAGTTCAGCACGACTTGGAAGATCAAGGTAGGTCGCGGGAAAGCGAGACCCGATGTACGGAAGAGTATTGCTGCTTGTTCGTATCTACGTCATATAGAAGAAACTGATCAGATGGGTTTCCACCTTCCACACGAAGCAAACTTACTCCTCTTCATTACACATGTGCCTTCTGAATCTGCACTCCTCGATGCCATCATTCTTGGAAAAGTAGACATGCCAGAAAGCAATCTGTGTTCCTTCAGGCAAATCAAACGCCTTTCTCGCCTTGGTAACGATTTCTTCGTATCCAGGGAACACAGCATCGACGAGAGGAACGGCCAAGTTGCGTGTTGTATCTTTGTATGTTGCGCGAAGTGTGAACGCCATGGTGGTTGTGCACAATGTCGGACTTTGTGTCGCCACCACTGGATGAACGTTGATGGCGAAAGATAAAGGGAGCAGTCGGTCATCACTCATCACTTGAGCTGTGTACACGAATCGTGCGGGGTCCCCAGTCACTTTTCAGCTTAAAGGCCGTAAATGTCCTGTAAACCAGAGCAGAGCGGAGCGAAGCAAATAGCGAATTAGCGAAGCAGTTCACCATGCAAAGGGCTTCAGCTCGTTCCCACCTAGAGTAATGTGGCCACTATATCAAGAAGTAGGTGAGATGCATTATGCCTGTTGTTTCTTCACTTTTGACTGCATCTCACACTGGCGACGAGATCGCGTACCGAGGCAGTCATAGTCAGCCCTGTAAAGCCGCTAGTATACGTCGTAGTTGCTGCTCTTATGATGACTTGATTGCGCGCAAGAGCGATAGAGCCATGTCTACCTTGACCAAGTGTTTACAACAAGTTGCTTCCATCACTCCGTCAACTGGGATGACTCTGAAGATATTACGATAATCTACCGCAGCCTCAGGCATTACCTGGTGCCCTTACTAGCTAGTGTCGTTTGCTTGCCATTGTGGTTCTCTCTCGTTGTCTCCTTCTCTATCAATCTGACAGGAAACTTCCACCAACCTTTCAGATGTCTCCCTGAGACATAACAAAGGACAGCAAGGTCCTCGCAAAGAACGATCCTGGAACAGCATAGCCTCTATATATTACGCGCCTGGCACTGTCGACATCGTGAGAATTTGCCACATCACCGTCATTTCGCCGGATCTCGCACTGAACTCTGCATTAGTGTTCTCACATTTCAATCCACCATGTCATATTTCGCTCTCACTCCGGCAAGCAGAACTTTGCCGCGCACACGGGTCTCACAAGCCCCTTCGAGTGGATCTGTTCCTACTCCTTCAGCCGTACATACAGCACTCATCCTGTGTTCCAACACAGGCCCAAGCAGTGTTCGTCCCATAGAACCTTCGACTCAGCCACCTTCCACGACACCTGCGTGTACTTGTCGACGTGACAGTCTGGTATCTCCAGCTCATAGCCGGGCACCGGCAGACGGCATTGTCAACTCTCACCGCATGCCCAATAGAGTGCCTGAGCGTTTGTCTCCAATGTCGACACGGAATTTCGGGAACGAGGCAGTGGCAGTACAAAGAGAACCAACGTATCACCCTGGTCAAATATTCGGGTGCCGTATCGATGATTTGATCGATCCTCTCCGACCAAACGTGATTTTCGCAGCCAAGTCAAGCGCACATGTCTATCTGCCCGACCCGTACCACTATGCAACGCTCGATCTTGTACTTGTTCTTCTTCGAGGGGAAACAGAACATTACCTGCGCCTGTACCGATTGGTCACCGACAGTCGTCAACAACCGTGCTTTACCTCTCAGGTAACTGAACTGCGACTTCAACATCATCGACGTCAACCAAGCCGGGCGGACTTCAAACAATATCTGTCGATGATGCTTACGAAGCTTGGGCTTGAACGACTCGGAGGTGAAGACGGAGCGACGAGCGGGATTCCACCGTTCTCTATGGTAGTGGAAGCTCGAGTTGCCGAACACGTACTGGCGGATGTGTAAAAGTAGCGGGTCGGCTCAAGACTCCTAGAGATAGCAGCCTGACACCTAGAAGATTATACGGTTCTACTGTATTTGGAAATAGTGAGACTTGAAATGCGTAATTCAATTGTTGTCTGTATTCGAACCGCTCAAGCGTGTATGCGGCCACATCATCATGCATCTAACATGCTAATGAGTATATTTCTCCAGAGGTCTAACGTCGACTTGTTGCTCACAGCTGCACATTGAAGCGACTCATGGAGCATTGCAATGTGCACTGCATATCTTGCGACACAAACATCGTTGGAAAGTGATTACCAGTGAAGCAGATAAATTACTGCTCAAAGACAGCCAATGTATTGCCCGACATAACCTCTTGCTAAGTCTTGGTGGATCGTAAGAACCGTAGAAGGCGACTTTGATCACCAGGAGCCATGAAAAGAGAATAGTGTCAAATTGAGCGCGCATTGTTTCCCGTTGCCATAGAGCTAGACATGTCGTGGTCGACGACGCGAATAGAGTGTATTCTCTTAAAGGGAAAGTCGCGTGGAGCGAATGACGACTCGTATTGCGATCCCTCTCGTCCGCCGTCTTGGATATCGCGGTAACCCGCCAGGAAACATGCGAGCCCGGTCCGCTCCCCGTTGAAAAGTGTGAGAGCGAGAGCTGTCGGACGTCGTTATTTTGTGTCGGAAACCACGCCAAACCTGCTTTCTGAGTACCACATATAAAAACGAATGAATAGGAGGTGAAACAGACCGCATATACAACCCAACTCTGCCCCTTCCTGTACAGCGTACTCCGAAATCCGTGCGTCCCGTTTCCTAGTTCCCGCTCCGCACGTGGTGAGGAACGGACGAAAGTTAAGGCAGAGCGCAAAGTAGGCCTACCAGACGCCCAGCCACTTTCCCTTGCTTTCCTTTTTTCCCTCCTCGACCTGCACCGGGATAGCCTTCTCATCGTCGTTCTTCCCCTTCCCTGGCTCGAGAGTTGTCACTTGCAGATGCTGGACGAGCTTCTCGAGTGGCACGTTGTCTGATTGTGGTAGAGGCAAGGATGGAGGTTCCTTCTGTGGTGAGGTTGGTGGTTGTTTGCCTGAAAGGGAGCTAGTGACGCCGTCGGCAGTGGTCTCGGTCTCGGTCTTGTCGTTGGAAGCAACGGCGGCGGCAGGCAGCTGAGCATCTACGTTTGACTCCTCGGCGTCGTCGGACTCCTCCTGCACTTCAGCTTCCCCTTCCTCCTCCTCACCAGAATCATAATCCTCGTAGTCCTCCTACCACAAGCGAATCAAACACATCAGCCCTCCTCTCCTTCAAGCAACCACAATCCAACGCAACCGAACTTACCCATTCATAAATGACCCTCACAATCAAACTACAGCTCGGACAAGTTGCGATATCCTCGCCATCCCTCATCTGACTTTTACTAATTTCGAACCGATCGCCACACGGGCATGGGTAGTGGAAGACGTTTGCGCGAGGGTCCCATTTGAAGTCTTCGATTTCAATTTCGTCGTATACTGTCTCTCGAGGCATGACGGGCGGAGTAGGAGGTGGTGAAGTATGGTGAAGGGATAGGAAAGGTCAACAAGGAATGATCTGATGTTGCCACACCTTTCAACATCTTCAGCTCGCAGCTCGTTCGCCGACTTGAATGAAAGGCGGATGCAAGTGGCAACTTTTGTTCATTTTCGGAAACGATTATACCCCCCACATATGATTACGTAAGTAGATACTGGATATACCTCTGGTATTCTGAATCGTCGTCTTTTTCTCAGATGACCAGACCAGGGTTTCAGGAATGCGATATGTCAACTGCAACAGAGATCCGATGCGCCAGCACACTTCATGCCGACAGTGAGATCAAGCATAAGCATATTACCCCAATACATTCAAAGCAAACCGATTTCAGTTATTTATACAACAGCGACGGGACGACACGACACGGTGTACAATCGTCATTCCACTTCGCCTCTCACCCACGCAGCGCTCCTGCGATTTCTAACACGCTCAACCAACACTCCCACTACCCTTCGTACGTAACTGCACGTCTTTTGCTTCCCCTTCTAGGTCTCGGGCGATACTATCGGGAGAAGTAGCCCGTCAATGCTGTTGCCCCAGGCCATGATGGCATTCTACATCGGCGCATTCAAAGAGGATCAGCACGATGCTCAAAGCTTTTCAACAAGACGTCGTGCCGACTCGGCAACTCACCCTTTTCCGCCCCATACGGTAAACTGATCGGAAACCACCTCGCACAACGCTCGTGCCTCGGTCTTCGCCGCGGTCGCCGCATTTTGTTCTTTTGCTGTCGTCGTCGCTGTTGTCGTTTGGGTAGTAGGCAACGGAGAGGCACATTCGTGCGATCCGGCAAACGGTTTCACGTCCTCTCCTTCCACATCGACATCCATCGGCCTCGGTCCGCGTGAATAGTCGCCGGAAGTCGTCCCTGAAAGGTCCTCTCCGGGAACTAGCACGGTATCACGACCCTGTTCTGTTGGCGCGGTGACGACTGCTTCTTCCTCGATCGGCGTATCACTCGCCTCTGTCAGATCAAAACATCGGAAGCGGAGTGCGTATTGTCCAGGTTGTTGGATAGAGATGTCCTACAGCACCCACCACCAACAAGGATCAGCAACGCTGTCTCCGGCGGAAGAAAAGGAGAATGGGTTGCGGCAGGAACGTACGTTGAACATGAACCATATTCCAAGATCGTCCGAAGCGCCCATTCCATACATCTTACGACACCCCATCGCCCAATTTCCAAACAAGTTCCGTTTCTGGTGCACCGGTTCGCCATCCTTCCCAGATGCCGATAAGGAGGCTGAAGGCGCGCTATTGGTGATTGATAATTCGTACGCCGGAGGCGCAGCGGGAATACGGAACCCATTGCGTTTGCGACTGTTACTTGATATTCCCGCTCCTAACGATAGACCGGAAAAGGAAGAGGAAGCGGAATCCGTCGCCGGCGGCGTCGACACTGGTTCTCCTCCACCGCTACTTGAACTATGGTGGTCGCTGTGTCCGCTTGCGGTCTCTGACGAGCGTTTCCTAGAGCTTCCGTTACTACTTCCACTACCTTCCGCGCTCTCAGACTGCTCACTACCCCGTTTCCTCCCGCTCACTTTTACACCAGCCGGCTCAAGATCGACGACCTGCGTCCTTGCTGTTGTGCTCTCCCTCCTTCGATGAGCACTACCACCAGCCTTGATCACGCGCGAAGGATGAGATGGGGAAATCGATGTTGGTGAAGCGGTGAGTGGCGGTAAAGATAGAGAGTTGCATAGGCTGTACCCGGAAGGTACGTGTCCGTCTGCATTGTCCGAAGGGTCGGTGTTGGGTTCCGGCGCGAGTGCGTCAACGATACACATGTAATTTGCCGTATCGACCGGTCTATCCACATTCAATGATCCATTAGCGATGCTTTTCCCTCGGCATAATCAGGCTCGTGGCGCTCGACTCACGAAATGTCCATCACTCGATCAAGCCACAATGAATCGTCATCAAGCAACTCTGGCAGCGATTCTGCATATCCTGCCATCGACGGATTGGCAAGGTACGAGTCGACGAGCCATAGACGGAGGATAGGAGGGTGGACGATTGGCCGACGATCTTTTTCTGTGAATGTTTTCCCTTGGGTAGGTTGCTGGCAGACTTGGAGTGCGTACCTGATTTCGACATTCAGTGAGGCGTCAGTAAAGTCGGACACAGTGGTTGGGTAGAGCACACGAAGGAGACTCACCGAACGACCTTGCGCTGGAATCCAGCTTCACCATCATTAAACACACGTAGCGAGACGAACCGTCGTTTCCCGAGCTTCAATGACGGGTCGGGAGCTTTTGCGTTCAAGGCTGCCGGGTTGTCGGGTAGCGTTAGGGCTGCCGTTGCACTTAGCAATGAAGAGTGAGCTGCAGCCGTATTGCTGATGCTGACAGGGCTGATTGTCGTTGGAAGGAGGTGATGATGCAATACGCTTGGTGTCGGTGTATTGTTTACTTGTGGCCCGAGTCCGAGTCCAAGTCCAATCCCCGAGTTGGTTGTTTGCGACGGAATCACATGTAGAAGCCCTTGTGGTGGAATGGCTGGCTGCTGTTGCTGGTAGTCGCCACGGTAATGCGGTCCTTCGATTGAGATGCCCTGCATGGCATACTTTGAACCATCATATCCAGCATGCATGCTGGCGAGAGGATCATTCTGTTGTCGCGAGTAGTCGTGCATATTTCCCGTATCCAATCCCAGACCTGCGGTGAATCCTGCCGTCAACGCATTTCCTCCCGACGTGCTTTCGAGGAAGGAAGGCGTCAGCAGTTCCATCTGCGCCTGTGTAGGCAAGGTGAAGTGATAGTTGAGAAACTGAGGGTTCATCGTTGGTTGAGCTTCTGCTTTTGCGTGCGATGACGACGGCAACGCCTGGGATACCGAGTGAGGGCTGAACATCTGGTCCGTAGGAAACCCAAAAGACGGATCGAACAACCACTGCGTCGGGTTGTCTATCACAAACTCGGTCATTGGGAGGTGTTGGGTGTGTGGATGATGCTGTTGTGCCTGCTGTTGGTGAACTTGGGTTTCGGATGACTGAAGGAAGTCGTGCTGTTCGAAATCCGAGTGAGGGCTGAACATCTGGTCCGTAGGAAACCCAAAAGACGGATCGAACAACCACTGCGTCGGGTTGTCTATCACAAACTCGGTCATTGGGAGGTGTTGGGTGTGTGGATGATGCTGTTGTGCCTGCTGTTGGTGAACTTGGGTTTCGGATGACTGAAGGAAGTCGTGCTGTTCGAAATCCGAGTGAGGGCTGAACATCTGGTCCGTAGGAAACCCAAAAGACGGATCGAACAACCACTGCGTCGGGTTGTCTATCACAAACTCGGTCATTGGGAGGTGTTGGGTGTGTGGATGATGCTGTTGTGCCTGCTGTTGGTGAACTTGGGTTTCGGATGACTGAAGGAAGTCGTGCTGTTCGAAATCGAAAGCTGGTGTGGTCTGCCGCTCCTCTTGTGCAGGTTCAACTTTGTTACGAGTAACGTCCTCTATTGGTGGCGACTCTTCACTAGCATACGTCTTATCCACTGAAACGTCCACCTTCTTCCCACCGGCACTGAGTAGTACACCACTCGACATGCTGCTCCACCGTTGGTTGTGCCCTCCGGAGTCCCGAGATAGCGCTCGTCCGGCCTTTCACGAAAGGATTTGCGGCAGCGTAGATAGCCGTCCTTTTCTTGTATTCGGGGTATTCGGGGGGTGGTCAACCTCGCCCGGTGCCGACGTAGAAGGGAGATATCCTCGGTCTTACGAGAATCCTACGAGTACGAGAACAACGGTTCTCTCCTTCCGAGTTTTCCTCTTCCCTTTCCATTCCCATTCCATACTACTACCAGCGAGCTCTTTGACCGAAGTGGCAACCGTCCCACCAAATCTCCGTCTACCCTCTACCAGCTCTTCTGCGTAGGGATGAAAACCGGACTCGCGGGTGTCCCGCTGCGCTGAGGCCGAGGTGAGAACCTCCACATTTCACATCATTTTACGCCGGAAAAGATACTGAAGAGAAAATCGCAGAGCTTAAATTGCAATAACCCTCATTTCCATTTCACTATTCAAAGATGCCAAAACGTCATCCGGCACGATCCGCGTTTAGACAATCGATACCCATAAAATCCCATAAAACCCCCGCAAACTCGGGGTTGACGCGAAAGTAGATTTAGCCCGAGGTTCTCAGATCGCTTCCGCGTGCTTTGGCTCGTGTATCGGCGATTTTGAATCTGAAGCAGTAGGTGAAGAAGCTGGTGGGTGGACATGAGCATTCCGGTTGATGTCCGTTGTTATCTCCCACGTACGCCGCTGCTGGGACTGCTGGGTCCCAGGAGAGTAGACACCTGGGTAGACACCTGGGTAGACACCTGGGTAGATACCTGGGCAGACATCTGGGTAGACACCTGGGTGGACACCTGGGTAGATACCTGGGTAGACCTACACTCTGCTCCTAGGGCTCTGCGTGACGTCAGCCTGCTGGAAACCAGCTGTTGGCAAAGGTATATAATACATCAACCCCGCCGGTCCGGAACTTCCAGTCACACTCAGTCGCATGAGGGGTGAAGAAGTACAGAGTTCTAAAGATATCGTACAATTATGGCAAGCTGTTGTGTAAACGCGGTAGACGAAGAATACTCCATGTTAATTCAGCATTCAATGATTGTGGATGAGGCTTGAGAAGGGGCAGTGTGGTGGTTGCAGTGGAGCGTCATTGTCAGGGTAGGACGCGACTTCCGAGCATTTGCCAATGTACGTATGGTCCCCCTTCATGACTTGTGTGACCGTCACGTGAACTATAAACTACAAAACTACAATTGCGGACTTCTCTATGGCTTTGTTCACACCTAGACACCTTGGGTTTGGATGTCAAGGTGATGCTGTTCGCTCTTATAATGTGAACAACTCATTCAAAATGGCGTGTGCAATCCTCTCTTTGAGTGCTTTGCTCCCATAAGTCCCCTCTGTTCCTGGCATCCCTTGGATCATGATTGTTTGCTTCATATCAGCTCTGTTCAAATCTTTTCTCCGATGCACATGTTCCCGCCGGAGCCAGGGGTTGCAGCTACTTTGACCTGCCCATCCACTTCCGTAATTGCACCCTGCGGAAATGTGAAGCTGGCCCCCTTCGACAGTTCAGTTTCTCCACCGGGCGGAATGACCTTGATGGTTATGACGCCTTCGGTCTCTTTAGGGAGTTGTTTAGTCGTGTCTCTATCGATTCTGATCGCCCACTCCCCTGGAACCCTCGAGGTCGAGCTTCGACCACCGTCATTGGCAATCACATGCAGTGTCATAGGTTTCCAGCACTTCTCAGCCACTCCCTTGCAGAAATGGCCGTGATCGCTCCCTTTGAACCGCTTCCCGTGTTGACAGGAGACTTCCCCACTCGACGTGACCTGCCCGCCCTGCGCCGCAGCAGAACTTTTCGCCTCGTCCTGTTCCTGTTGAAGGACGTGCGAACGCTGCTGGGTAGTAGTCATTGATGGAGCCGTCGAGCTGGGTATGGTGCTCGGGGGTGGAAACCGAATCGTTGACGGACCTACTCCTGATTCTGATCCTGGCGGTCGAGTCCTCTGGAAGGCACTCACTGGAAGCAGCTGGAAGCTACAGGTCAGTACAAAGACTTGATTGGGAAATTTGAGCATTAGCTAAAGCACTACTCACAGAGTCTTTGCTGAACAGAGAAACATCTGTCTTCACTTCGGAAGTGGTAGTAAACCTCGGCGGCGAGTCAGAGTGACTATTATGGCGCTTTGGATGTGAGGTTTGCATATCAACCGGAGATGATTCCTCTTGATCGCCTGCCGCACAAGCACCCCATCTTTTCCTTCGCGGTGGGCGTTGTGAGGTGTCATTGTGATGATCATCGCTTCCGTCCGATGATGAAGTCCCCCGAGAGACATCCGACCGAGCGCGACGACGAGATGTAGACAAAGACTTTCCTTCTTCGAGACTTCCGTCCTCGGCTGGAGTAGGAACTGAAGAGACCGAGGGATCGTAGAGCGCATCATACGGACGGTTTTCGATGTGTACAAGCGAGCATGTCGTACCCGCAGACACTGATGCGTAGAAGGCGTCTAGAAAGTTGGGAGGTTTCGGACGATGAAACGCGCCTATCGGTCCAAGGTCCTCTTGGGTGTAGAAGGAGCCTTGGAAGACACCGGTGTAGTTGGGAGATCCTTGTGACTCCTCTCAGAGTCGTGAGAAGGAAGCGAGCCGAGTCCGACATCTGGAAGCCTTGGTGGACTCTGTAACAGAAGCGTCCGATCGTGAGTCAATAGAAGGTCTGCCTCTCCGAAAAGAAGGAAAATGTTCGCCGTAGGAAGCGCTACTCACCAACAAGGAGTCCGCTCGGATTATCCCATCAGATTTCTCTGCGCATCTATGGCTAGTCTCGGTCATCGACGGGATCGTCATCTCTTTGGCGGCGAGGACAGGCGTGGCAAATGGCAACGAGCTGGACGCTCTCCGCGGGCTTTTGTTGGACCAACAGCGATGACTTTGACATATAAAAAGGGAGCAGAAAGTTGAGCAGCTTACGGTACCCCATCACTGACAGCAGATATGCTGCACACTGCGAGAAAGGGTCTCCTTTGTTACGTAGTTCCCCAGTGAAACGCAGTCCAAAGTGCTCTGATAGTCTCGATAGAACCGCCACATCAGCATTGAGACGGCACACCATCAGCAGACAGCTGTAGATCGTCCTTCTATCGTGGTTCTCTGATGAAAAGGTGGTGCCCATCGTGGTTCCCTAGTGAAAGGTAGTGCCCACCGAAGCACTATCGGTTCTCCATTCGCCAATGGTGGCAAGTCTCCCTTTCCGCCCGAGGGGCACCTTGCGATTGAAGCCCAGCTTAATTTACAAAGCTGATCGCAAATTCGTATTTGACAAGGATCGATTCGTCACTCGTGTGGGAGAAGTGGTGCCGGTACCATGACGGCGGGAACGAGGAGCCCGAATCGTGGGTACAGCTCGAATTGATGGCAGCGGTAGACGACGAGCAGTCGCGAAATGCTTGGCCCAGCCTTTTCAGCTTGAGTCGGTTTTTTCCATGAAAAGGTAGTGGGCCGTAGTACCGTTGCTCTCCGTTGTCCCTCAATATATTTGAAACAGCAGTAGATATCGTCTGAGCTCCTCATCAGGAGCAAGCATTGTCTGCAATTCAACTGGCACAAGACACGCTTGCTATGCCCGCAGTGCCACGGCGCTAGAAGAACTGAACACCCTTTCTCGAATGGGGTGTAGATATGGTAAAGCAGCAGCTCTTGCTATTCTGTAACATGGGCTCGTTACTGCTAATTATGATTTCCCTCCTCCAACAAACTTTCATGTTCAATCGATGTTACATTTGGGTACATTCATCGCAGGCAGCACAAACAGGAGCGTTTCTCCTGTGTCAAACCAAGACATCCGCTAGCATGCCTGACGATTCCCGAGATCATCCTGTTGGGCTGAACCTTGGCAGATGTAGGCATTCCCAAAGTTTTTCTTCAGCGCATCGAACACCTCAGTGCCAAACAGCTCTTTTATCTTGGGATCGAAAGGGAAGTTCCACAAAAGCGTTTGTGACCCCGAGGACAGTTTCAAATATCCGCCGTCCTCCTTGACCGGCACGAGGTGTTCACGCGACCAGGTGACGTAGAATTCGTGATGGACACTTTCTTCCTGAGAGTCACGCTGCAATGCTGCCACACGGTACTGAACGACGTACCCGGCAGATGGATCCTCCCTGAAGATCTCGCCCGATAGAATGTACGTCGCTTCCTTGTCAAGATGAAGGACGGTACGGCTATCAATAGTAAATACTGGATCTTTGCTCCTAGCTAGGGCAAGCTTCGATCTCTGCCCAATCTATCAGCAATTAGGCAGGTCTATCAACGCATCGTCAGAATTTAATACTCTATGTTTACGTACGCCACGTTCAGAACATGCGTCAGACATTGAAGAAGGTGGAGAAGGAGAAGTCCGCAGCGATAGTCGAGAGAATTCAGGAATGAATGGTGGCAACTGGAAGTGCCAGATGAGGTCAGTGAGCTGGTCAGTGGAAAGACTCTGAGCATGACGAGTAAAACAGCCTGAGAGCTGGTGCAACACTTACGGAAGTTCTTGGTGATCGTGCCGAGGCAGCCTTTCCATCAGGTCTTCTCGGAAAGTACTGTTGCGATTGAGAATGGCTTCCCGGGCGCGAATAGGGCGCGTATCTAGATCGTTTCACACCAATTGATGAATGGCTTCCGTCGGGTTCCGGGTCCGTATCTCCCTTAAGCCGTCCGTGCTGTCTGTTTCGTGAGCCTATACTTCCTTGGGTGTGAGACCAATCTGCATACGAGATACTTGAGTGGGCACGAGTACGTTGGGGAATTTTAGAATCCCCTTGCTGCGTCTCCTGTAGGGACACGGCATCGAAAGTAACATCATCGTTTTTGTCTGAGTGGATGGCAGTGTTTCCGAACTCAACAGCCAATGAATTCAAGTCAAAATGCTCGGACTTTGGGCCATCCTGTGCGACAAACGGCCAAGCGATTAGCGGATGATGCTGCCGTCGATGACGGCTTAGGGTACGAGCGAAGCCAGAAGTGGAATGTGGGCTATCACTCACATGGAAGGAGTCCTTGCGTTCTGAGGACACGAATGACCTCTGTTCAGAATTCTCCAACTCGGACGATTCGTCCGCTGGTGGTTTGATGGTTCCCCGCATAGTACTTTCCTCTGAAAGGAAGACAGTGAAGAATAGGGTGATCCTTGTTGTTGATTTCTAGTTTTCTGCGGCGAAACCCCGCATATATATGCTATATGCATTATCAGGGCGGGCAACGTACGGCACCCTGGACCCACGTTACGCACCATGCTGTCACCATGCTACAAATGGTGAGATGAAATCTCCTTTGTGGCGAAGCTCTGTACAAACGCAGCGCAAAGCACCTTAACCTACGCTGTCCAGGCATGACAGCACCACCGGCGGTAGCGAAAGGGCGCAGCTTCAGCTGATCTATCGAGGCTGCCTTTCGATATTCAACAGCGATTCTGTCCACGACCAGGCGGTTCTTTTCAGGGACAAAGGTAGACCCGACAGTTGGTCCAGTCATCGAGATTATTTTCTCCTTTACCAAAGGTGTTGATCCGTTCTATCGGCAGGGCAAAGAACGAGATACTTGCGACTTGGATGACGCGTGTTTGACATATCGGTGTCGACGGCAAGCTTGAGTTGCAGAGTATAGTTCGCTGCGAGCAGTATCGTCGTCGGGGTCGAGATTGTGTCAGGTATGCGTCCTTCTGCCCCAATATTTGACCCGTATTGCAGAAGGCATGCACCAGCGACCTGGCAAAAAAAAAACTTCAGCCGAGTCTAGCCTTTCTCCCCAAAGCGGTTCTCAACTTCTTTCATATTAAAGGTAGCACCAACTCACAACCAACACATCCATCAACCTGCCTTTACGATTCCCAACCGTGCTGCCGAATAGCTTGCCGAACGACCAAAAGATCCGCTGGAGTTGAGGCATTGTCGTGAGCAAGGCGGTGCTGACGCCCTCACTCGCTATGCAGGGAGCGCTTGGGCCCCGGTACTCCTAGCACGAGTGTCGGAGCTGTGAAATGAAGGAGTTGTAAGTTTATTGAATCCGGGTGGAATGCGGAGGTGAACACATCGGGCAGGCCAGGCCGTTGCGCAATCTATAAACCAGTAGATGGCGTCAGGGACGTATTTCCAGCTTTTCAGGAAGGAGATATTAACCGCAGACGTCTGTGACGGAGAGCATTGACTTGCGCGAGATGATACTCACAGAAATCCACCCCTCGTTGCGAGCCAACCAGCTCCAGGTCATCGCGTGCGCGCGACCCTACCATGCGTCGGATCCATGAAGGGGTCAAACAATCAACTATATTCATATACTTTTTCTTGGTTCTTCGTATTGTACTACAGGTATTGTTCCGCGCGGCACATTCTTTCCGTGCGTCTCCAGCCCTCTCCCACCACATGAGCCCAACCAGGGTTTCCATTTTGGTGCTCCACTCCCACGGGGCACTCGTCCCATTTCCCTCAATTTGCTTCTTCCCGTTCCCACTGCAATCTATACCGTCGTCCGCATTCAATCACTGCTTCTTCTTCCCACCACCGAGTGTCCTACCCTTGCCGAACACTTTTCTCCTCAATACCAACATGTGGGAGAACAAGACGTAAAGCGCTACCCGGACCGATCCGCAAACGTTAGCTGTTGTTTACGGGAAATTTGATAGAGACAAGCAAAAAACGCACCAGGCCACCAAATCACAAACAAGTACCCGACAAACAACTCGTACGCGCCCCATTCCCTACCCTTGCCCGCACCAAGGGCAACAACCCTACTCCACATGGCAGCAACACCCGTCTTCCTGCCATGCCTCAACAACTCGATCAACGCCTTTACGGGTGGAAGTAGACTCGCCATGAGGAAAGCCTCGGAACCCGCGCCCATGGGGTAGAGTACGTAGAACAGGTTGTACCGCGCCCAGAGGAGGGGTTTGGGTTCGATGTCGAGGAGGGCGAGGAGGTAGAATGAGTAGCGGACTACTTCGGTGATGGACCAGGCCAGGATCATTGTTGTGAACAAGGGCGAGGAGTGTGTCTGCCGCAAAGGTAGGCAGGCAGGGTACGAGGTATTAGCGGAACGACGCAGAAGGAAGAAAGAAAGAAAGGCGAAAGACTGGTAGACGTACTTCTGGTCGAGCTTCGACAACACCCCAAACCATCCATACACGGGAAGCAACCTGCATTCCCACCGTGACCGCACTACTCCTCACCATGCCCGTCAACGCATGTACGACCTCTAACACGGCAGCTGTTTGAGTCCATACGACTAGTGGGCCGAGTGAGTGGTACGCGTATGAGCCGGAAAGGTACGCTGGGATCGCCAGAGCGAGTTTTGCAGGGATGAGCGAGGCAAAGGGGTTGTATGAGGTGGTTGTTGAAGTAGTGCTGCTGTGTGCGATGGTAGCAGCAGAGGGTAATTGCCCAACACTTTGACCCAACCCGAAAACCCGCTCCCCTAGACCGCCTACGAATTCCCTAGCTGCCTGCGTGGCTGACAGTGCACCCGTTGCGGATTTTCCAGAAACGGGAGGGAGTACGTGGGGTCCATTGATGATGAATTTGATGGTGAGGAAGAGGATAGTGGACCAGCCGAGGAGGGAGAGGGCGTTGTATGTGATTAGGTAGGGTTTGATTAGTGGGTTGGCGCCTATGAGGGGAGCGGGGGAGGGTTAATATTTGTGGGCGAGCAGAAGAGGGATAGAACGTACGACGTGTGCGGGTGGCGGTGGTGGATGCCATGTTTGCTAGTTTCCTTGTTTGGTTGTGAGAAAAACCAGAAGAAAAGAGTTGAAAAAGTTGTTGAATCCAAAGTCGACGACTAAAGATAACAAGAGAGACCCGGTGTATTTACAGGTGCGCCCTGAACAATCAACAGTAGTCATCATAGCAGTTCATCATCATCAACCTTTCTCTTCATCCCTTCTCTTCCGAATTGACAAGGCGAGGGGCACAAGGGCCGTCATGCCATCACCACAACAAGACCCACCAAGGGGCACAAGCTTCCTTGACCTCTCACCACCTCGAAACGGAATTGGTATCGGCGGCGGTAATGGCCTGTTGAAACCACCCACTCTGCACGTACTGGATCAACGTTCGTATTCCCTTCCCTTGCCTCGTCCGCCTTCAAGGGAGGGAAGAACAACAACAACAACAACGACAAGAAACAAGTTGCGCAAAAAGACTAGTCGGTTGTTTGGTCTTTCTTTGTCTTCCAGCTCTCCGCCTGCCTCTGCCTCTGCAACCGACTCCGACGGGCAGGGAAAGGGAAACGCATCACCTGCACCTGCGCAGATGTTACGGAATCACTCGGCGCCTGGTGCAGGATCATCGAGAGTGCTCATGCTGGATAAAGAAGAAAGGCAGAGCAGTGCTTCTTCTGCATATCAACAGGTTACTTCATCGCCAACCGGAGCATTACCACAACAGGCTCTTGCAAACGATACACGCAACACTGAAGACTTACCGCAGCACCCCTCGCAGCGTCCACTACCACTCCCGATCCCTCTTGTTGCGCGAACACTATCAACAGACGTACAGAGCCTTGCTTCGACGAGTACTTCCGGGTCGGGATCGGGCACGAGTGTGAACCCGCCACAGCAGCAGCAGCAGCAGGCGATAGGAACTAGGATGTCAAGTTGGTTCAGCAATTTCCTCTCGCAGCCCAATATCGACAACACGGCTCCACAAAGACAGACACAAGAACAGACTCGTCGTCTCGGTCGAGGCGAAGCACCAGTCGCCGCCGCCGCCGCCGCCGCCGCCGCAGGGAATTCATCGTCACCAATGGAACCAGAATCCACAGAAGCGTCAAGGAGGTCTCCAACTCCGCGGAGGAGCAGCAGTCGGAGCGGACGAAGCAGCAACAATTTAAGTGGGAATACAAGTGTCGGTAGGGAAGAACGGGAGAAAGTCGCGCTGGGTACTGCAGCATCAGGAGGGGGAGGAGCAGCGTGGACCTCGCGACGCCGTGAATGGCGCAAATCTGTGGTTTCGAGTTCGGAGGCGGGTAGTACCTCTTCCATTGGGATTGGGGCCACCCAACAACAACAACAACAACACCCTCCCGCCGCAATCCCTCGACCGATAACCACACCTACAAACGCGGGACAACCACCCTCCTCCTTCTCCCACTCCTTCTCCGGAACAAGCACCAGCACAAGCAATACCGCCCCCTCAAACCTGATAAACTCGATGACAAACCTCCTCTCCTCTGCCCGCACAAAAGCGCTCACGTCGTACCGCTCGTTGGTGGATAGTGAGGCGTACCCGGATGGTTCTACAGACCCGATATGGGTTCGTGGGGTGCGTTTTCCCGCTGATTCTTCTGATAGCGGCGGCCGCGGCGGTGACGGTGGAGACTTGGTGGTGGTCGGGAAGGGAAAGGCGCCAAAGAGTGGTGGGAGGAGGGGGAAGAAGGTTTCTGATGGGTTTACAGGCGCCGGAGCGGGAGCCGGAGAATTTACATGGCCAGCGGGATGTAAGTAACCCTCTTCTTTCTCTCTAGTGCCACGACTAAGCGTTTCCGCGCCGATAGTTCTCCTCGACTTTCAATCGACCGTATGGTGTACCTACCGCTCTCAATACGCACCAATCTTGGCGTTCAAGCAGGGGGAAGAGATCGTTCCCAGTCCTAGAGCGTATATGTATGGTCGCTTACCGCCGCTAAGAGAGGGCGGGGAACGGCGTGATGCGGTTTCTTCAGCAGCTAGACCACTGGTGCAATCGGCCACAAAGCCGGTCGTTCAGGGACAGGTTTCGGCACAGGCGCAGGGGAAGAGCTCCGCATGGTCAACATGGATGAGTAACATTTCCAGCGTCAATATCACCGGCGGCGGCAGTGGCAGCATGAGCGGCGAAGGCACGACAAACGAGCGCGGGTTGACGGCGGATTCCGGGTGGGGGTGTATGCTCCGCACGGGGCAAAGTTTGTTGGCGAATGCGTTGGTGTGTTATCATCTCGGTCGGGGTACGTCTCCTCTGCCCCCCTCCGTTCTTCCCCGCTCGGTCCGCGACTGATTCGCTTGATTTTTTTTTCGCGGGTATTAGATTGGCGGCTGCCAGATACCTTGCTCTCCGACGGCCCACCGCTCGACTCGCAGGCAATAAAAGCGAAATACACAACGTACATCCAGATCTTGTCGTGGTTCCTGGACGACCCATCGCCCGTATGCCCGTTCAGTGTGCATCGGATGGCGTTGGTGGGTAAACAGTTGGGGAAAGAGGTAGGCGAGTGGTTTGGACCTAGTACGGCCGCGGGAGCAATCAGGTGAGTTCCACGTGGCCTTACCCATAACCGCGAAACAACCAGCTGACGTGCTCGCTCCACACGGCAAGAACCCTCGCGAACGGTTTCCCGCTGTGTGGGCTATCGATTGTCACAGCGGTGGATAGCACAATCTACGCTTCCGACGTCATTGAAGCGAGTCATCAGCCGCTCGGAGAATGGCATGACTTGGTGCGGACGATGCCTGTCCGTTCGCGCCGCCAAGATCAGGGCAAGGGTGACGTCGTAGGCGGATGGGGTGAGCAAGGGGTGTTGATTCTTGCTGGTGTGAGGTTGGGGATGGAGGGTGTTAACCCGCTATACCACGATAGTATCAAGGTGAGCCGCGACCCCGTCCACCAAGAAATGATGTGTACGCTAAAGCTCGATACCACGTCCCGGTAGGCGCTCTTCACGTTCCCGCAATCCGTTGGAATCGCAGGTGGTCGTCCTGGATCATCCTACTACTTTATCGGATGCCAAGCGGACAACTTGTTCTACCTCGATCCGCACCTCACTCGTCCTGCTATTCCGCTCAAGACACGTACAGAGGAACGCGAGCCTTCCAAGCCATCTCACGCAACACGTCCAGCTCACAATGACAACTGGGACGATTCATCAGCGCAGATGGATTGGCTACTCAATGTGTATACCAATGATCAGTTGAAGACGTTTCATTGCGACAAGGTCAAGAAGATGCCGATCTCTAGTCTGGATCCGAGTATGCTCATTGGGTTCTTGTGCAAGGATAAAGATGACTGGCTGGACCTGCGGGAGAGGCTGAACAATGTGAGTGGGCGTCAACGTCTCACCCAAAGTGCGTATTTCGCTTAAACCTCGGCTTTTCAATAGTTGCCACATCGGATCATTTCGATCGAGAATACGGTACCCACATGGAACGACGACTCGGATGACCCTGATATCGAGTCGTTTACGGATACCGACGTGGAGGAGGATAGCTTTGACGCGCCATCCAGCCCATCCACCGTTGCATTGGAGGTATCGCCTTCTCGCTCGGCGACAGGAGAACCATCCGCGGAACCCGACAGCGGCGTCGAATATGAAAGCGGCGACGAAGTGGTTCTTGCGGCACCCGGTACCGGCAACTTGAATCCACCGTCGAATGAGCAGACCGACACTGAATCGCCGCATGTCGTCCTCTTGGAACCTCGTCCACCACCGACACCCACGCTATCCGCATCACAACACCGACATGCTCATCCCTCCGATTCCGCACAACCAGCTCACGCCGTCAGTTCAGCAACAGCAACAGAGTCACCTCGTTCCGAGCCGCTGATGGACGAAAGCTTCGAGTCGGTGGATGTACCTCTTTCTACGAGCAGCCAGGCAAGCAGCTCACGGCATCGCTCGAACTCGAGTGGAAGTCGTACTGTGCTCGGGAAACGCCCGATTGGGCCAGCCGTACCATGAGGAACCACAAGGTGTCCTGTCATCCCAGCAGCGCATACACCACATACTATCACCCTTCACTTAGCAGACGTATAATGACGTTTGAAGTTGCTCGCTACCCGTTGTACATACCAATTATCTCCTTCCTACCGATTCGCCCTGCATACTAGTTGTATAGAATGAAACCCGCCGTTGTTATTTCTGCACGCGAACCCGTTGTATCGTTTACCTCTGAGAGACAGATTTGTCCGGCCACTGGATGAGCGATGACATGATGCTCCACGTACAACAGTACCAGACAGAAGAGTACAAATGCAAACTAAACTTTATCGGATGCCTTGTCCCACGGCACATCTGCGAGCTGGATAGAGTCACTGTTTTCCTCTGCGTCCGTGGGACCATTGACTAACGACTCATTGACAGACGCTTGCTGCGTTATCACCGTTGAGGGTCTGCGGAGTGCCTTAAACCAGCCTACGCAACGTGCCATACCATATTAGATCAAAACCGTGGTTATTTAGAGATATTCGAGTGAATACTCACAGATCAAACAAACGACACCCCCGAGGAATCCAGAGCAAAACATGAACGCAGCGAATCCATCGGAATGATACTCCTTTGTGTATTGACCATCCTTGAAGCTCCCTCGAACGAGTATGGTGAACCAGTTGGCGATATAGATGAGGATTCTCGTTCTCCATATGATGATGCCCGACTGATACGATAATTCTTCAGGCGAATGCTCGAGAGCGTGATACGCCACCTCGTCCCTCCTGTTACCCGCACCGCCAAACCAGCGAACGAGCACGGGGGTATATGCAAACAGCAAGAGGTTGATCAGAAAGACGACCAGCATCGATAAGTATGGCTGAGGCGGTAGCGGAGCGCCCATGCAGACCAAGAGTCCAAGATTGACGAGTACGAAAGCGACACCAAGGGTCGCTGTGTTTGCTGGTGGTCGCATGGTGGTTTAAGGAGATATCAGAATTTGAGGAGATATCAGAAGGGGAGACGGTGAATTGTTGATGCAAATGCTCGAGGTGATACTATAAGATGATAAGATGATGAGATGATGATCACAGTCACTGCTTGCTGGCTTGCTTGCTTCACATGCACATGCACAAAAGCGGTAGTCACCACGGGAAGAAGCGTCTTCGCCGACGGCATTGACGAGATTTCCATTTACGGAAACTTGCGCTTGGCCGACAACCGACAAGCGACAAATGCAGCACAGCTTGCAGCACCAGCTGCAGCACCTAACTCAGCTCCTAACTCTAACCGAAACATTTTTTTGCTTGCCTCTCCCGTCGACATTGTCAGTATCGAGGATATTACAACAGCGGACGAGGGTCCGGCATCAGTCATTCACTTAAGCTTTCCCTTGATCAATGACACGGAAATAAGGGCAGGTCAAGGCCATAAACGGCTTCGTTCAGCGCTTTAACACCCGCGAGCGTACGATAGCTGTATACTGCCTCGTGCACTCGAGACTCTTTCGAACGCCGGTCGCGGTCGCTCACCGCAATATCGTCATTGAACGGTATGCACAAGGCTATCCCTGTACCGTTTCTCACACCTCATCACGTCGGTTCTCTGCACCGAACCACCAGGCAGTCCAGCTCCCATAAACATGAATAATCTGCATGTAACCCCTCCCCACCCGTAAAGTCCGTCAGGGTAAACGCTACACGTCCAGCAGGATACATGAAATTCTACTGGCTTCCCGCTCTACACCGGATTCCCACCAAGCCCACAAACGACCTTCACAAGCCCCACGTGCCGAGTATCCCCTACTGCGTTGGATTTCCCGCTTATTTTTCCCGTTAATCGTCCTACAGCTCCGTGAAAGGTCCGTAGGGGGGCGTCCAACAAGATGCGAGAAGGCCAAAAGTAATCCGAAAGAGGCCAGAGGAAAGTGAAAGATGTATTGCGGAAATTTGGCGGAAAAGAGTAAAAAGAGGGAAGAGATTGATGGCACGCCCTTCCCACCGTCGACCGATTCGACAAAGTTGGTAGGTGCTCGCCCGCGTTTAAAGGTTGAGCTTCGTTCGTCGCCAATGCCTTCGCTTAGCGTTGTACTGGATCTTGCTGTCAGTCTTGAGTCTACACAAGACAAAAAGGTAAAGAGTGGCAAGAATAAGTAACGCAGTTTTTGATAGAGGTAGGGGAGGAGGCGGTATGCCGGACGATGAGCAAATGTACGTACCGGAACCATTGGGGAATGGGTCGGTTCTGCCTGGAGGCCTTGGCAAGCTTCTGCTTGATGCGGAAAGTCTTTTGGGAAGGCTGCGCACGACGGAGGAAAAGAACAGGAAGGTAGATATTAGTCTTCGGGAGATTTTTTTGGTTGATTGATTAAGCGGGAGTAGCGTGGAGCATGGAGCGTATGGAACGTCGGATTGGTGTGTGATCGGATTTCGTCGGCGTGCGCCAGTCGTACTGCTGTCGTATAGCTATCACAGATAAGAGAATCAAGAATTCGGAAGCGGTCGCTCCTCCTTGGTCGAGTATAGGCATTGCGATATGTTTTTCGAGGGAAATATGCGTTCGTCGTTCATCTTCCATGATACGTTGTCCTCTAGCATGTCGTCCGAATGCGGCATCCGAGATCGTCCAGCTGCCATCCGTTCGCGAACACCCGGCGGTCTCCATCCTCTCATTTCCCCTTGACCCGTCCTTCTATCATCCCGACTGCAACACCATCTCCCCCTGGATTAACATTCCCTCTTCCATCCATTATCAACGTTCCGTCCATCTTTGCCGTCGCCATTGATTTCGATAGTATGGTTGTCGAATAGTCGTTCCTCCATTTCCAAACGTGTACGCCAATCCAAGTTCCAAAGGTCCAAGTTTCCGACATGCGAGATTCCAGTATCCAATCGCCCGGTGTGTGTGTTCAAATGCTCCATGCTCCCTGATCTTCCAAAAACAAAAAGAACGGCGTGCTTACCATCTCGACGACTGAGTTTTCTTCTTACCGGAGTTGCTGAAGAAGAATTGAGACTTGTTGCTGAAGGGCACTTTTTTCTTGCTCGCGTCTTTGAGCCGAGCTCGTCGGCACGGGTTTGTCGAAATCATCGGCGTCGTTGTCGTCGCCGTAGCTGCCGCCAACGACGACGGTGTGCCTCGCTCCTGGCGGTGACGATGACGGTAGGAAGGGACGACTCTGGCCTGACAGCATGGCCATACGGGGGAAGGCTGCGCTTGACGGAAGCGCAGAAGCGGAAAAGAGAGCAGAAAACTTCGAATCGTGAAGGCCTCATGGATTTTGCCATTTCTTTGCTTTCTCCCTGTTTCTCGCCTCGACTTGTGAAAGGTTGCCCGCTAATCCTGGGACACATGCCTATCTGTCGCTTCCCGCAAGCTCGCTGGCTCAGGTAGATTGTCCAAGCCACTCCAAGCCAGTTCTCCGAACATCTGTCGTTATTGATCTTATCAGTAACGCAGAATAGAATAGGTTCTGCTCTGCCAAAAGAGCGATCACATAGATAGATGATGGATTACTATTATTGTATCTTTTTGTCTTTCAAACGATCCTGCTCGAATTGCGGTAGCGCAGCAGTCGTAGTCACGGCTGGGTCTACAAGGGGCCAGATCTTTCTGTCCATACCATCGTCACTCACTATCGTCACTCACTGTCGAGTGTCGATGTTGAAAAGGAAGAAGCTAAGAGATAGGTGGAAAGCGGAAGCAGACCAAGAAAAGGGACTGTATCTGAAATCTGAAACACGGATGATGCGATCGAGCACCTGCTCTGATTGCTCTGATACTCACCAACTTGCAAGATAGCAACCGTTTCATTCGGGTGGATTCGTGCGAGTAACTTGTTGAAGAGTGACAGATACCGCCCACATATATTCCACCAACAGGCATATCCCTTCATTTCTCCTCCTTTATCATCCCGGTTACAGAATGTCCGACCAGAATGCCCTCGACATCTCGGCTCTACCGATTGATAAACAGATGGAGCATATCCTCCGCTCACGTCTGGACGTGCAGGAACTAGTAAGTCTGCACCCTTTCACACCAAAACTTCTTTCCGGAGCTCCTCCTTACCTGTACTCGCACTCTGCTTGATCTTTCAGAAAATCACCGACATCTCTGCGAATTGTGGCAACTCGTTCTCGGTGGTGGTAGTCTCCAAGGATTTCGAGAAGAAGACGACACTGGCGAGGCACAGACTAAGTATGTTCCCGCTTGTCCAGTCGGAATCGTCGTCATCGTCGTTGATAACGTCTTCACTTTTTGCCGGTTGAGCAGTAAATGATCTACTAAGCACACAGATAAAACTCCTGCACGCATTCTCACAAGTACGTCCGTCCATCCTTCAGCCATCATCGATCACCTCGGCCCTCCATACACCACCCTTTCGAATCGTGTCAACAAACGAAACGTGACGTTGACCCACCCACACCCTTTCCTTTGTAGAAAACATACACCCCAGCGCAATGGGAAGCGGAACAGAAGAAACTCTCTACCAGTTGATCTACGATATCGACTCCGCGGGTGCCGTCAGCGGGAGGGACGTATTAAATTATCTGAAGACGCAGACAGGGAGGCAGGATATGTCGTCGGTCGCGAAACGGGGATAAGTGGGTTGACGGTTGTATATAGAGTAAGAAATTGATTTCCCCTCCGTATGGCATTGTCCTCGGAAGCAGGCATGCACTGACAGGTGTAAACGATCTGGATAACGCACAGGCCGTCCGGTACCGCCTTTCACACCTTTCGCTACAGGTGGCTACACGACGGGGTTCACTTCCGCTTTTTTCCAAGCAACACCGCCGACAGAAGCTGCGGCACCGCGTGGAGTGGTTGTTAGGTACATCGCCGACACGTTCAACCGCCATGCTCTTGAAACCACCCCATCCGGTATTCCAATACTAGCCGCAGGTCTGACACCTGAGCATCACCAAATCGGGCCGTGGATCCCTTTAGTCTCAGATCCCGATAACGCAGCGAACAGTCTTATCCTCATTTGCTTACCCTCAACTGGCACACGACGTCGTGGGCCGAACGGGTATGCTTCGCCAACCCTCTACGAATTGGCCGATGTTCCTGTCGGCTTTTAAAACGTTTCTGCGACCCCATCCTCCTCTCCACTCCACTTTGCTTCTTTGTTCAGAACAAACTATCCATCACTGTGTCTAGGGAGCCGGGAACAGTCTCTCTCTACCGTCTTGTATGTCCAGCTGCGATCGATATGGACATGTAATGAGCTTCTTCTTCGTGCCGGGCTGATGTATAGGTTGACTCTTGTCAAGCGATACTGCCGCTAGACTCGGATAAACGGATCGTTGCGGTAGAGCTCGTGCTGGTGCAGAGATCTTGAGGTGCTCGCTATCTCCTTGAGTGCCTGTTCGGCTGCTGTGCTACAGCTCGCGCTCGAGCGTTGCTACGACTGCGTGTGTCGATGACCCGTCATTCGCTCGCTGTGAACCAGCACGTATAGCTAAAGTGACCGACTGCGCCTCCTGGTCGTATTTTGTGGTAGCGCGGTTGATTTGACATGGCACCCAATCGATTCGACTCCTTGTCCGAATATGTCAACGAGGTCGCTGCAGCTATGCACTTATCCCTTCGCATATCGCACGAATGACCATTTTAAAGAGGACCGCATAGCGCAAAATATGGCAGTACGCAACATTCGCGTTTCTTACCCTAGCCGGCCGTCTCGTACTGTCTGTTAGCTTGCTTGGGGTCGTCGTTGGTAATCAAACACCGCCGCACTAAGTCGAACGGAAACGCTCCTTCAGATCGCTTCTAGTGGTTATCAGGTCAGAGTAATCCGGATTTCTATAGTCAGAGACGCCAAGTCCACATTTCCTCGCAGAGGTATCAATACACAGACAATTCCTGGTTTCACGCAGGCGCAACATGACACTGGATGGAGAAATGAGTCGAGTAAGATGAGTTGCAAATTCAGTCATTTGGTTTCCAAAAGACAATGTGACACAGCTCGACAACCTAAAATCGCTGTCTTGAACATGAGTGGCTCATGTCGTATGTTGCTGTGTGAGTATTAATGGATAGAAGACTCGACTCCTCATCCGCCAAACTTTAATCTACGAAAGATCGCTTTTTCCCATTTATAGGGAACAACAAGTTGAACAAATTTCCTTCGCCTGACTCGCTCGTGACACTCTACAGAGTATGCACTTATTGTGGCTTTTCCGCGAGGCCACCGAATTTGAATAATAGCTAGCAACAAAGGCTTGTTACATGTTTCGAATCTACACCCGTTGCTGTGCATGGGTGACTGTTTTCGTTAGTTGTGCTTTGTCACCATCTTCAGTGGGTGACTAGTGTCAGAACGTTTCTCAGCACTATGCCTCGCGCTTCACGAACCATCTGTCTCAATATGAGTACCCTGGTTTCTCTTGCAGGACCACCGATAATTTCCGCAGTGGTGATATCGTCGCCTACGTACACTATTTGCTTCTTCTCAGTTTTTGGTTTTTCGAAGCGCAAAGACGGCACACGGCGCTTCGGGTGAGTAGCCGAGTGGCATCTGCAACGACGAGCTCAACGACCCCAATAGCGTCTCGAATCATGTACCATATGCCTTGCCCGCGACTTATCTGATAGCAAAAAAAGACGACTAACCGGACATCGATACCTCGTTTCTGGAGGCGTTAGAAGGATATCTGTTGGCGATCGGTACACTAGTAATCGCGTTGTAGCAACACGGAGTTGGCGACAGGCAAGTAAGCTGGCAAGTAGGAGGTGGTGTGATGAGTCGATCGACATAAAGAGCAAGTTACATAATAAAATACTTCACGACCCAACACGATAACTTGTCCGGCGTTTCGAGTTTATTTGTAGCATGTGCTGATGGTACTACGTTACAGCTGTTGTAATGTGGAGCGGAGTGGTGAATTTTACTCCCGAACGGCTCACCATGCGTACCAAGCATACATACACGCTGAGCTTTGACTGGCGATCGATTCTCTCTTTGCCCTTTGCCATTTGCCATCCGAATCGTGTCGTCACATGGAATGGGGCGCACCTGTTCATCCAACCGAATGGCCTTAGACCTTACCAAGCTAAGCTTCGCCAAAATGCATTGGAGCCATATTATTCCAGTCCATCCCTATACTCCTACCTACGGTGACTCCTACGTTACACTCCCTCTGATAACGACATCAACATCTTCTGCAACAGATTCACGAGATTGCTGCGAGCTTCAGAGATAATGCGACCCAAACAGTGAACTTCCGCTCACCATTTCCGGAGAGGTATTCCTCCATTGAATCGGAAAGCCGCGGACCGTTCATACAATATCAGTCACATTATCGACCCGACTCGGTACAACACGAGAGCCTCCAGCGAGGTGAACAAGTCGCATCACAGAATCTGGAGACCAGGGAGTTGTCATGCTCGGCGACGACACTATAGCAGAAGAGGACGGGGACCTCGCAGCATCAGCAGCGAAAGCATCGAAACCGCCAGCGTTAGTGCGGAATCCGTCAATCGAGGAAGAAAGTCTGCTGGCACCTCCGAGAACGGCTTCACTCACTCCCACGATGCTGCGGGAGGCGCAGAAACGGATGGCGAGAGAAGAAAATCATGCAATACCAGCGACGCCGGATGAAGAAACACCTCATAATCCGCCTGCTCCACAGCCATCCACGGCCTCGTCCACGAAACAGACTCGCAAAATCAGGCCAACACGGAGAGGCAGTGCGCATTCACTTCATCAGACTGGACCATCGAGCAGCAGTCACAGTAATACTGCAAGGACAGGACCATCGCCGATGAAAAAGGGCCAGTACGGTGACAACAGGAAGGGAAATGGAGGATTGACGTCGTCTACTCCCTCCACGCAAGGAAAATCAGGTGGAGCCGAACTAGGTGGCCTGTCCCATCTTCCCGTATCCACCGACAACCTTCTCCTTCATCTACATACGGATCCAAGAAGTTCACACATCACGCTGAGCTCGACAGCAGCCGGTGGAGCAAAAGTCCTACCATCGGCACAGGTCAACCCATCGCTCCTTGTCGCCGGAGGTAGTCATCCAACAGGAAAATCGAGAAGCAGAACACTGTCTGCCTCTGCCACCAAGGGCAAGGAAAAGGCGATCAACTCCGTTTCGCCTTCAACGAGTTTACCGGTTTCCAGGTTACCTTCAAGAGAAAGAGACGGTAGCGCATCGTCAATCGGATCCACGAAACCCAGTAACAGTCGCCTAGATGTTGCCCTACCCAGTACCGTCGTCGCTTCTCCATCCGAAATGCTTGAATCCGACCACATTGCGCCAAAAGAATTTGCGGAAGCAGTAGCGAGTCCAGGAAAATCGTCGACACGGTCTACGCGTTACTTTGGCAACTCGGATGAAGGGACCTCATCGTCGGAAATGAGTCGAGCGACCAGTTCTCTTGAAGGCTCTTCGGCAAACGTTACACCAACCGAGGATTGGCCGAGTCATGTTTCTCCAGCCTCAACACCTGTTAGCGGAACGTTTAGCCGGAGTGGCGATAGCCTCTCGGATCTGATCGACGGCGGGCTGGCGGGAACACCAAAGGACAGTGCTGGATTCGGTTTGCCCGGCGATACCAACGATACCACATCACATTCCTCGCCATCATCTCCCCGCACAAACAGATTTGTCGCCAGTAATCCTCCATTGGCCGGTGGAACGATACCGGCACCCTTGCAAACACCCGATAGCGGTCTCGTACCTGTCACACTATCCGATTCGACGCCTGTCAAGCTCGAAACACTCGTTCCAGGAGATGTGGCGGATAAGATTGAAAAGACGGAGAACGAGGCAGAGAAAAAGGCGATTTTACAGTCTCTGGCGACGACGACTGCTGGGTTGTTGAGCGAAGTACAACAGCCGCAGTCGGCGTCCTTGGGCCTTGGGTTCACCAATGTTGATCTGTCATCAGCGAACACTACCTCGCCTCCACCGGAACGAGACGGAACAGGATCCTCGGAGCATCCGCCGGCAAATGAGCCGATAGATGATGGATCGTGCATCAACGAGTTTGGCAATATGCTCAACGATGCTATGCGGTCCACCAAAAGGAGACCTTCGTCCGCTAGTTCCACTGGTAGTGTGGGTTCGGGAGAGAGGAAAGGACCTACGTTGATCGGTACCGCTGGGTCGTTGCATGGTTCAGGTAGATCAGTTTCTGTAAATGTCCTCATGCGGGGCGGAAGGCTGACTCGGGTCATCGCTCCATAGCAGGTCATTCACCGACGCTCGCCGGACCGGAAGGAAACGTTCACGGAGCCTTGGCAGGAAAGTTTCCGTCGACTGAGATGTCGCAGCGCAGCAAGGAGAATATGCGGTCGGCATCAGATTGGAACCAATTCATACATGCGTACAAATCCGGTGAGTTGAAGCAATGTTGCGATTCACTTTTGCCCCTGTGCCTTACTTTTCGGTATGTAGGTCGATGGGACCCAAACCGTATACCGCACCCGCCTAGAAGCAGTCGAGACCCGTCGCCGGCAGGCTTACCAACATCACAGTCAACACGCTCATCGCCTGGACTCTCGCGAGTACTGCCGTATCCAATCGCAGAGGGAATGTCCAACCTGAACCTGGAAACCGAGGGCGGGACGTTTGGCATCGCTTCTTATCTGACAAATCGATCGACATCTCGCCCCGAAGTCACTAGTGTGCACAAGTCTGCGCAACAGCCCGCAATCAAGGGGCTAGACGTACATCGCAACTCGGATGCTAGCGCTGCTTCAGCGCCTTCATCGCACAACGCGAAATCCCAGACATCACCCGCCGTTTCCAACCTTCGGCGTTTTGAAGAACCCCAGCCTCGACGGAGTACTGTTGCGGATGCCAGTCAGCGGGATTTCAGCATGTACCTACCAGCCATTGAACCTTCAACCGAAGAGAAACGACCAGCTCCTCTATCTTCGAAACCTCGTCTACGCCAAGGGCCAGGCCAAATATTGCTAAATTCCGGCGCAGCGACCATGCGTTTGGCGGCCAGTAATTACTCTGACTCGGACTTTTCGCCTCTCAGCATACCCAGTCCAGAACGCGAGTTGCTGGACCCCTTGGCGTCTACGTTGAACTCTCATCAACAGCCTAGCCCTCGAAACAAAGAGCGACAAGGGAGTTCAAGTTCAGATACCACGCCGCAATCGAACAAGCCGAGGTCACATCTTTCCGCCACTACTTCATGGCGCGGCGAGAGTTCCTCCCGATATGAACCGCCACTGTACACTATCGCTGCTAGTCCAGTAGCTTCTCCAGCCGCACATCCAGATCAGCGACAAGAGCCAGAGCCGTCTCTTTCTGCTGCAGCATCTTCCATCATGAGTTCGCCTCGATCTCCGAAGACTGGCAAACCTCGTCGGTCGTCTGGAGGCATTGTAGGAACTACGCGTATACCACCTGCGTCTGCGCCGATCGAATGGAACAATCCGACGCAAGATATAGCCCCGACAGATTACTTTGGGAGTGCCACTGCAGGGGTGCAGCCGACGCCAAGGTCAACAAGACATTCATCCTTTCGTTCTTCGAGAACGTCCTCGTCCCAAACTGTCACGGGTCAAAGGTCGCAAACGGAATCACCAGTAGAAGCCGAGTCCACCCCGATACCGGAGACCGAAAGCAGAAGCCGCAGGACCTCGAATGGTGACAAGCCTCGGTTAATGGCACATAGTTCGCACGGAGCGACAACATCGAGCGATCTCACCACCAAAGCTCTTTTCACGTCCCATGAAGCACCTGCGGCTCTTCCCTCTTCAGATCACCCTGAAAGACCGACCAACGTGATGTCAGGTTCAGAAGAGGAAGAGGATTTCTACCAGAGAGGTTTCCTCGCACCTCCGATGTCTCACCAGGAAGAACTGCGTCGACGTGCGCTGTACGGATTCCGGATCTTGCATACCGCCCCAGACGTAAATTTCGATCGGATTGCCCACCTTGCCAAGCTGGTGTTCAGCTCGAAGATCGTATTAATTTCCCTGGTAGACGAGAACGAGAATTGGAACAAGGTCGAAATCGGTTTAGGGGCGCATCATATGCCCCGCGTCAACACTTTCTGTGGTCACAGTATTTTGGCCAAAAACGACGAACCACTAGTCGTTCTAGATAGTAAGCAGGATTGGCGATTCGCCGGCAATCCTTATGTTATAGGACCGCCGTACATTCGGTTCTACGCCGGAGCGCCTTTACGAACTACCGAAGGCTTCAATGTCGGTAGCTTGTGCATTATCGATACGGAGCCGAGAAGCGAATTCCCTCCGCGATCCCGCATGGCGCTCAAGGAGTTTGCTGCCATCGTTGTGCGGGAAATGGAACTTTGGCGAGACAAGACAAGGCTGAAGGCCCGAGATAGAATCCAGACTTCCATGGAGCAGTTCACTCGGGAGTGCCTCGAGCTGGACAATACTGCCGAAACGAATCCAGCAAACGCTCAAGCAAAGATGAATAGGGTATATGAAAGAGCTTCAAAGCTTGTTCAGAAGACGCTTGAAGTCGATGGAGCTTTGGTGCTGGACCTCGCCACGTTCGAAGCTGTCGAACGTATGCAAGAGGATGGAAGCACTGTGACAGAATACCAGGCAGATCCATTCAGCCTAGTGCCAACATCTGGAGATGAAGAGGAGGATGTCTCGGTCCCTGAACAACATGCTGCCTTTACACAATTACCGCCGTGGACTATACTGGGCGCCTCGGAAACACCTCCGCAGAATCTGCCCAATCGAACCAAGGCGGGAACAGTCTCAGAACACGCGAAATTCTCCGACTTTTTGCGAAACCATCAGGAAGGGCGAATATTTGAGCACGTCGTTCCAACCTGGATCCGACATATGCTGCCGTCTAGGTTACAGTATGCCATGGGTCCGTATAATTCGATTTGCCGATGTAAATCTTGAATGCTAACCCCAGTCTTTGACCGCATAGTTGTACCCATCTTCAACATCGACAAAAATCCATTTGCCATGCTAGTGGCCTACACGTGCAACCAGGCAAAACAGTTTTTGGAAGGCTTCGAGCTGCAGTTCCTGCGGGCCATCGGTGTTGTTATCCTTTCGGCGGTTTTGAAACGGCGGATGGTATTGGCAGACAAGGCAAAGAGCAATTTCATTTCGAACATCTCTCACGAATTGCGGTAGGTCGTGTATCTCACCCTCCTCCTATTGAATTGCACTCATCATCACCTCGCAACGTAGGACCCCCCTGCATGGCATTCTGGCAGCAGCCGAGCTCTTGTCGGATACCCCCCTCGATGCAAACCAAACGTCGTTCCTGAAGACAGTACAGGCATGCGGAAATAGTCTCGTGGAAACCGTCAATCACGTATTAGACTTTACGAAATTGAGTGGGAGCAAGAAAAGCACACTCGAGGCTACTATTCGACCAGGAGCGTACGTCAGCAAAGTCTTTCGCGTGAATGGCATCGAACTTACTCGTTTTGCATTCAGTGTCAACCTGGCAAGACTTGTCGAAGAAACGGTGGAAGGATGTTGGATCGGTCAAAGGGCACGAGCTATGCAGGGTCAGTCAGAGATTGGCAGCTTCTACTCGCCTCCCACCCAGACCGGCGGTGCTGGTCAGAAGGGTCAAGTGAAACATGTCGAGACAGTAATAGACATAGGTCTTCGGGACAAGGCAAGTCAATTGGATTCGCCAATGCAGAACGCTGGCTGATATGTTGCTTTTCTGCAGGGCTGGCAAGTCAGGTGTGAAAAGGGTGGTCTTCGACGAGTCCTCATGAATTTGATCGGCAATTCCCTCAAGTTTACACAACACGGATATGTGCAAGTTACTCTTAGGGCGTTGGCAGACGAGCCGATCAACGGTCAATTGCCTATCGAGATGGGCGTTATTGACACTGGCAAAGGAATATCCAAAACCTTTCTCAAGGAACAGCTGTTCCATCCGTTCTCGCAAGAAAACCCATTGCAACAAGGAACGGGGCTCGGGCTTGCCATCGTTAATAGTATCGTACGGTCCGACAGCGTCAATGGCAAAGTCGATGTCTGGTCATCTGAAGGCCTTGGCACCGAAATTAGGGTATCGCTGAACGTAGAAGTGGAACCCGACGCGTCACAAGATCCTGAATCCACCTCTGACTCGTCGAATTCTCAAGCGGATCCGTCAGAGGAGCAATTCGGCCAGGATTTGTGGGTTTCGCTACATAACTTTGACCATGAACACCGAGGTTATGTTCTCAATGAGCGGGTTGTTGCGGGATACGCCGGCTGGTGGGGATTCCACGTGCTGGATCAGACTTCCGAATTGGGTGACATTATGATTTGCAACGAGGAATGCGCAATCATGGAACAATTATTGAAAGAGAACGACTTCGCAAGGCCGATTCTGGTTCTCACTGCAAATCGAACATCACGCATGTCCACGGTCGTTACAAACTATATCAAGGGAGGAGGATTTGCGCAAATGGTCTTCAAACCAGTGGGTCCAGAACGGCTTTCAGCCGCTCTGCGAGCCGCTGTCGCCGCTTTCGATGCCTCCACGCCCAGCCAGGGCACGGGAACCAAATCACTACGCTCGGATTACTTTTCGCCCGCCATGTCGCCCATATACCCTGGGCGGTCACCTGCATCATCCGATCACTCTGTCGCCTCTTCGTCAGGCCCACACCGAACGTATCCGCGGCGTGTTTCGGGAGTCTCACAGATCGGCGATCAATTACGTCCGCCTGTGTATCGCGATTCGTCTACGAGCACTATCGGGTCCTCGTACCTCTACGAGACTCCGAGCTCCCACGCACCACATTCGAAACACTTTGTGATGATGCAATCCGAAGCGGGGCCCGGACATCTGACGAGACGTCGATCAGAGGAAGACCGTTCCCTTCGTCGACCATTGTTGAGGCCGGGAATGGCACCTCGTAGCACCACTTATCACGATGTCATTCCGACAGTTGATGAGCGTCAAGATTTCTCGACCAGTCAGCTAGAAATGGAAACAGAAAGCAGCTCTGCTCCCGGTTCACCTGTGTCTACTATATCTTTAGCGGACGGAGGTGTCATGCTCAAAATTTCTGCTCCGCCGGTGGAGCAGCCAAAAGGCCGAGTCGCGCGAGTTTTGCTCGTGGATGATAACCACATCAATTTACAGCTTTTAGCTGCATACCTCAAGAAACGGGTAAGCATGTCCCCTTCTTCGTTTGCGTCTGTACACTGCTTGATACGACCTGTTTACTTCTGGGTAGAAATTTGAATATATGCAGGCTGTCAATGGGCAGCAAAGCGTGGACGCATTCAGCAGCAAGCCGCCTGGATACTGGGAGTACGTAGAGATTTTTTCGCCCCAGACTCTTCCATTACTGACCCTGTGCCTGACCAACCTTCCAGCATCATATTAATGGACATTTCGATGCCCATCATGGACGGGATCGAAGCCACCCGAGCGATCCGCAAGGTGGAGAACGACCGTCGAGCAGACCGCGTTGCCATACTCGCAAAGCAAAACAATCGAGCAGTCGCCGGTGGAAGTCTTGACGTCAAGCAGGATATCATTCAGGCGCGGTGCAAGATATTCGCACTGAGTGGACGAGCGACGCAGGATGATAAACATCAAGCATTCTCTGCTGGCGTGGATGGATAGTAGGTCACAATTATCTAGCGTGGCGGCCGGGTTTGCATACTGATTGACCCGCTTTGATCGTAGTCTGGTCAAGCCTGTGCGTCTGGCGTCGCTGGACACACTCGTCAAAAGTATGTTTCCATTCGTTCACCCTTGATTTCGATACCGCACTGATCTCATTAATGATCTTGCAGAGCTCGGATTCTAGTAGGATTGTAGAAGCCGCCGTTGACATGAAGCCGGCAACGACCTGGTCCTCTTTGACGGCCGTTCTCTATCACTCTTACGTCTTGGCGCGATTTCTGAAACCTGGTGGACAATTTTGCGAGATCCGAGCACAGGAACTCGCACAAATGGCCGCAACAGACGACCAAATACGAACTATATAGTATGCCGCATGCGAGGGGGATATCGAAATGGGCGCTGGTCTATTGTCAAGTCGTAGAGCATACTACGAGTACGGCCTGGTTGTTTGTTTGACTGTAGCTATAGATTGATACGTAACATATACCCTTTGGACATGATTTGAATTCTTGACATTACCTCGTACATCCTGGTTCAAGTACAAGTTCAAGTAGGAAGGCTGTGGTTTATCAAAACTCGCGTCTCGCGTCTACTGTACTCTTCATGACGCCTTATACATCCGCGATTCAACCGTCATCATCGTCCTATTCACCATCCATCTTCACCAAGAATCCATCCATTTCCACTGAAGAAACCATTCATGTCACATCCTCTATAAGGTTGCCTGGTGTGTAAATCTCAGGTGAAAACCCATACGTATCAATTCGACATGCTTCGCAGGAAATCCGCATCGCGGGACAAGGCACAGCAGTCAAAATCCGATTCGAAACGACCACTCCTTTCACCACTCTTCACCCAGTTTTCTTCCCCGGAAACCCGATACACGCAGTCACCTGGATCGATGGATCTGCATTCGTCTCAGACAAGAGCACAAGAAGATGGCCGCGAGTCTGGTAATAGGCCAGAGTCAGAGGACCGGGAGAGGTATCGATATGAGCTAGAGGAGCGAGCACAGGATGATCAACAACTAGCGGATCTGGCTAGAGGTATTGGAGGAATCGAGCACCACCTGGATGCGAAAAAACGATCAGAGTTTATGCAGCATGCGAATAAATCTCTACACTCGTTGCTCTCACGTCATAGCACCATTTTGGAACACGGCGGAACGGATTCCGGACCACCAACAGCATTGCCAAATCAGTACCTCCCCGGCCATATCATTGCCCCCCGACCAGGCTCATCAACAGATGACTCTACGGATTTGGAGCTGCTCAAACCGCTTCCGAACGCACATGACGAGTACGTCGCACATCAACGTAACTTGTTCCCCAACTCGAGAGATCAAGCGAAGGAGAATACTAAAACGATTAGCAAGATGCATCAATGGATGGACGAGATTGCGCGTTTGCAGGAAGAGATTGCCGGGATGCATATGCAGCTCGAGGGTGTTGGTACGGAAACGCAGGGGGATGGTCAGGGTTACGAGTTGAGTGAGAAGCTGGAAGATGGGGATTTGGTTGATTATGGGAAGCCAGAGCCTGGTCGTACGCTGGATGAAGCGAATGGGAAGGGCAACGAAACCAGGAATCGAAGTGCAGAAGAAAAAGACAAGAAGAGGGAGGATGCAATCATGGAGGAGATGATCCAAAAAGTGAGTCATCGGGTGTTTGCAACGGACAAGCTCACTCGCAATACACGTGCTGTCTGTAGCTAATACTGCCTTGCCTTATGTCAACCTAGTTGCACAACCTGTCCAAGAAACTTCAAGACTTTCACGCAACGCCTCATCCCACCATCAGTTTCCCCAGCTCACGAGGTTCGAATTCAAAAGCGAATGCCGTTGTCGACTTGCCAAAGACCAACGCAGGCAATGGAGGGGAAAAGGAACAAGATGATGCGAGTCTGGGCGCTTCCGAGGATACAGAGGCAGGCGATCAAAAATCGACCAAGCATACCGATCTGACAACAGTGACCGGGAAACCTCGCGGAACGTCCACCGGTTTCTCGGCAGATCCAGAGCATCCCAAACAATTCCTCCGACCGAAACAGCACCGCGATTTCGCTCAGGAGGACGCACGAACGCCTCCCCAACATGGCAAGAAAGCAGCAGCACAAGCACAAGAGACATCCCACGAAGCAACGACGGATTCCAACACAGCTTCTGCAGCGGGTACTCAACCCCGTCCAGCGGCGAGATCAAAACCTCCGCCTACGGAACCTGCAGACTTACGACGGAAAGTGCTTCAGTCATACGATCGTGCGCGATGGGATAGCGTTGATTCGTATTCCCCTATTACACCTCTTGATGGCAGTGGGACCTTGGGAGATGTCCGGAGACCGAGTCCGGTGAGGGGGTGGAGTACGGTGCTAGAAGGTTAATCGAGATTTCGTTGCTATCGAGTCGTGTGGTCATTGGACTCTCGCGCCTCAACAATAATCTACCACAACGAGTGACACGGCAGAGATGCATCCCCGATACTGGTCAAGCTCGACGGTCTAGGCGCGGCCGCGGTCGTCTATTGATACTGACTGCACGACGATCAGAAGAAGCCACCACCGACCGATGCCCGTCATAAACGTGTTACCGATGCTGAACTCACTTTGCGGGGTATCAATAACGCTGCAGATCGATGCTAGCCCCCGGGCAAGGGACGTTCCGCGATGGATGCAGCTACATTTTCACCCTCAACATCGCTCGTTGGTTAGTTGCCGCCTAAACGACATGCCTGACCGGGAGAGCTCTACCTCCAATCCTAAACCGCGTCCTTCTCTTTCCATGGCATGAGTGCCACTGGACTCGCATTCAACAAAGGCGTCTGTAGGTGACTATCAGGGGCTGTGAACAAGCTGAGAAGGTCGAGGAATGGGAAGCCAAGGCGGCCCTTTGTATGCCTATATTAACAGCTAGTATGACGCTTTTCCCCCCTTGATTTACTGCTCTTCACGTAGTGTCAAGGTTGTAGGGTGGTATAGACATATTGATGCCATTCAAGTTGCAGGATGGAACACTTGTCAAGACGGAGACAGGCAATCGCAAGCAATTCAGACGAGGGGTAGACATGTATTCACGAGTACATCATGGCTGTACTGGCTACATGATCGCCGACGAGTGAGACAGACTTTCGCGTTATATCGGCGATGGGCGGCGGGATGAGCAAGAAGCGATCTCGCCGACATCTGCTACGATAAGATAATAACAGACGTCAGCCCATCAAGGTGTATCGTCATTCAAAGCTCACCATCTCTTTGATCTCGACACCTCCACCAATTATGATGATACATAATCGCCCCAACACTTCCATGAAGACTGGCACGGCGCCAGCAGCAACGCAAGACTTTCGTATCGCAGAAGATGTCCTAGAAGAGGTATTCCAGGGGTATCTATCGGCACCGAGAGGGGATCGAGGCATTTACGGCGAACATGATACATCGCGAGATTGCGATTGGGCGAAAAGGCAGAGCCATCTTTGTGAACTGCTATTGTTGAGTAAACAAACAAGGGTAAGCCCACTGTCTAACAATGCAGCATTCCGCCATACTGTGAACGAACTCATCTCGCCTCACTGTCTTGTGGTCTCCAGCCAACTGTAGAGAGGGTTCTCTATACTTCGCCCTACATCCCGACCATCAATCGTCTCTGCGCATTCGTAACAGCTGTTCTCAAAGGTGATAGCCGTTGGGATTCCTTGAAACGGATACCATACAGCACACCGGGACGATATGTGCAAGTCCTCGACCTATCATACCTGGATGCGTCGCCCGCTCCCAATACAGACAGCAGGGAAAATGAAGCAGGTCCATTTACCGCAGCGCCGTCTGCTACAACGACTGGCCTCAATAACCCGGCAGGTGACGGATTACGTCTGAACGGTTGCCTCAACACTCTATTACCGTTACTACCCCACTTGGAAGTTCTGATCCTCCCCTCCAGTATTCCGGTTGCGCCTTCCACCCTCCGCGCTCTTCGATACGCACCGTGTAGACACAAGCTTCGAGTGCTTCACGGCCTTGTCTTGACGCATACAGTAGAACCGACGCCACGCCACGCCTTGACTTTCTCGCCCCGGGACAGCCATGCTGAAGGCGCGGTACCAAAGGATATCGATTCGATGGTAGCGTTGCTCCGAGCGTTTCCGAATCTTACGAATCTATCCATCAAAGGATATGGCGACACCGACCCTGGCTTATCCATTGCCAGCCACCCTCAACCCATTCTCGCGCTTCCTCGTCTGCGAACGCTTGCATTACACGGGGTGAAAGCTGGCCTACTCATGGCGACGCTGTGTTCTCGAAACCCTGACGGGTCGGCTGTGCTCCCTTCCCTTCGGAAATTGGATTTCACGACCTACGCCGATCAACCGGGAGATTTGACTGTCGAGTTTATTCGCGTACACGGCCACAAGCTTCGCAACCTGACATTGCGGGGTCCCATCGATTGGCCGCCCCTTCGAGTACCACCGCCGTCCGATATCCTCTATTCTTGTCCCAAATTAGAAACATTGCGGTACCTCGATCCAAATACCTTGCCACCCGTCGAAACATTCGAAGATCCCGTACTTGCATTCACTGCATCGCACCATCAATCTCTCCGTCATTTACATATCAGCAAATGGTCTACCGCGCCCACATTCAGAGATGAACCACATCCTCCAAGTACAGGTCAATTCGAACGACTGTTCGAAGCGTTGATGCGTAATCTCCCGCCACACCTGGAAGACGTCCAAGTGGAAAACTTTACATGGCTGAGAAAACCATTGGGGAAAGCTGCATTGAGCGCAGGCGTGAACGGGGTTTGTAGGCGTTTGAGTGGAACACTGGCGCTACGGGGTGTTAGACTGTTGGACAAGGACGGTACGGAACGACCAGAGGTAGGAGGTGCTCCTGGGGGACCCAGTGCTGCGTTTGGAATGACGTCAATGATCCGCGGCCTTGGGGGTCTTGATTCAGGCAGGGCCAGGTTGGGCATGAAAGGTTTTGGGGAAAGGCGACGGCCGAGTATGGATGGCGACGTGGACGATGAGAGCGGTTGACTGGGGTGAGAAGTAGTAATATTCTCGTTGTATCAAGTAAGGTCAGCCTGGAGGACGTAATAGCTAGCAATGATCAAGGCTCAAGATCGTTATAATGCTCGAGTTGTACAAAGTATACGAAACACGACCTAATGTATCACCAACCTACGTTCCATTCTTCATGCTCTTTGCGTGCTTCCTCCTCCTTTGGCTTGTCCGCAAATGTCCGCCTGAGCGTCTCCAGCCTTGACCGCCAATCATCACGTCCGACGTAGGCACCACACATTCTACGCTGCCCAGTAAACGTCGAACGACCATGCATGACCCTCCAATTATCAATGACTACCATCGTACCGGGAGTCAACTGCACCCAGTACTCTGCATCGGCGCTCTTGACCGCTTCCTCCCACTTGCCGGCAGCGTCATACCACGCTTCAACCTCTTCCGACCGCCACCCTTTACCCAGTACACCACGGTCCTCGTTATTCCACCGGACTTGTGCTATCTCGCCCGTCACTGCGTCATGCTTGAACACGGGTTGGGCCAACGGACGTAGTAGTGTTCCCTCTGATCCCGAAGCGTGGCAGGGGACGGCAAGACGGGAAAGCGTAGCGTATGCTTCGGGATGGAGGGTTTCCAGGATTGATGCCGCGTAGAATGCGTCGACTAGTAGCGAGGAACCACCTTTCCCCGGCGGAGGATGAGATAGTAGGTGGAAGATTTGCAGGCCTGATGGATCCGTCTGTATTACGAGGGGTTCTAATTAGCAAAGGCGAATCTTGACCCTTAAAGCACGAGTTGACGAACAAAGTAGGTATTATCTGTGTGTGCTGGTAGAGGCTCGTTGGTGTATGCCATATCCCCATGCTTCAGATCAGCTGTAAAGTCCCAAAACCCGCCATCTGAACAAAGCCGTGATGATTAGGTATCGCCTTCAGCATCTACCTGAGAGACAGTCTTACAGTGAGTTTGACGAATATTGCCGATGCGTCTGATCAATGCCTCAGTATCCTCTGGCGTGGCTGGTACTCCAGAAACAAAGCAGAACCCAAATTCATGCTGTAGAAAATTACGCACGACGACAAAGGTCAGATTACGACCGGCCGGATACAGAAAACGCCAGTAGCAGTGTCTCCAACACTCACGACTTTGGTCAACCACCGAAGTACGCCTCGCTCTGCCTGTGATTCTGATACATTCGCCGAGGGAACAAGACTTGAAAACTCGACAATGGGCGGCGATTTCGAGATGCTCGAGTTCCAGAGAATCCGGCTGTTGAAACCGTGCGCCAAACGAGTAAGCCGAGATTCGATTAATGGGCGGTATGCTGCATGAAGATAGTGGTCGTTTACGTACTCTTCCGTCTTTTTCACTTCCTCTAATGGTGGATCGTATGAGGCCGAATGCAAGAACGACCATGGGTAGTAAGACGTGTGAGAATCCGCGGTGGACCCTACGTTTCGTGAAGGGCAAAGTCAGCTTATCAAACTTTAGAATAGTCCACTAAGGTGTACTTACATGTGATAGTCGCTCCGTTGGGCGATGTAGATATGTTTGCCGCACGAATGTCGGATGGAATCTGTGAAGAGGTATATACTGATGAGCTTTGTTCCCTGACACACTAGGCGAAACGCGCTCACATCGGATAACTGCTTCAGCCTTTGCTTGGTCGCTGCGTGGAAACACTTTTCACACCGACAATGGTCAAAGAGGTACCTATTGTGACTGCGTACCAGAAACTCGAATAAGATCAGCGTTTGGATCTGCTATCCATTCAGGAAAATAGCGTACATACAATTTCGAAACCCTACCGTTTTGCCATCCGACCAAGACTTTACTCTCATCCCCACGAAGTTCGGGCAGAGCGGCCTTAGCTGGCGCGGTATCTCCTGATCCAGCCGTGGCGGGTGCGAGTGCCGCACTGTCTACAGGTATCGCTCGAGCCGTCGTCGAATGCAACGTCCGCAGAGGAGTGCATAATCTGCATGGAGAAACCGCTGCAGATTGGGCTGAACGCTTGAGTGTTTGGCGAGCCACTGCTCTGAGTGATGCCATTGCCGACATTTTCCTCTAATGCACGTCGATAAATGGTCTACAGGTTTGCAGGCAATGAAAAGAGTTGGGGCCACCTTGTCATCTTGTGAGGGTGACCAGATGAAGCAATCAGAGCACTCGGAGGACATGATTCACCGGTCACCGGGAATAGAGGGAAGTGGGGGCACCACATCTTGCCGCTGTCGGACGTGGTACAGCTGATGGAGGGTACCGTAAAGTACGGTCAAATCACAAGTATGCACGATAGAACAGCTGATAAAACCTGATGAAGAAATAGGTGACCCGCCGTCCTTACATTGAAGCTGATGACCTTGACCGAAGACGAAGCTACGAGTAGTAATCACATCTATGACCATGCAACGGATACAACACAGACCTCGAGCCCAGCGCTCATACAAGGTGCGAACGACACAACACGCCCTAATCAAACTTGATCTTCTTGGGCGCCGGTGCATCACTAGTATCCTTGTAGAAAGCGCCATACGACCCATGCTCCTTCTTCTTGATCGTTCCACTCATCTGCGCCAACGCTTCCGGAATCTCTGCACCAGCATCTCGAAGCACTCGCTTGAATTCCCCTGCAAGAGCCTTTTCATGACCTTCGCCTGTGTAGAAGGTGATGGCTTTCCCGGAAAGACCGGCTCGGCCTGTTCGACCGATTCGGTGGACGTAGTCCTCTGCGAAGCGGGAAGAGAGAGCGACGTTAGTTGTTGTGTGATGGACGCGGACGAGGTTGCAACTACTGACCAGTGGTAAGCGGGAAAGTCACGTTGATGACCAGCTGAACACTCGGGATATCCAACCCACGCGCAGCAACATCCGTGGCGACCAAAACATTAACATTTCCCTCCTTCAAGCTGTTCAACGCCCGAATACGAGCTTCCTGCCCCAAATCACCGTGCAAGCCAGCGACACTGTACCCAGCACGCTTGATAGTCTGTTCAAGACGCGTCGCTTCCTTTTTGTACAATGCGAAAACGAGGATTCGTGCGGGCACGGGCGAGTTTTTCGGGAATGACTTGAAGAAATCTCGAAGGTGGGCGAGGAGTCGACCTCTGCGGGATCACAAGCAATCATGGTCAATAACAGTCATTACGATGAAAGGACGGCCGTTACTTACTCCTTTTCTCTCGGGTTCTCAAACACCTCGACGACTGTCATTGGGAATTCCTCAAAAGTAAGCATCCGACCAACCATCTTTTCCAACACACTGCTGCACTCACCCTGCGTGATTCGCTTGTTGGCCGTCAGTTCATCACTTCCCACAGTGACATGCATCGGCTTTGTCAAAAAAGTGCTGGCTAGCCTTCGTACGGATTCCGGCCACGTAGCGGAGACTAAGTACAATATCGAGAGGTCCGAGTTGATTAGCGAGTGGACGACTTTCAAGCAGGTACGACGGGGGGCGCACTTACACATGAGCGTCTGTCGTCCCTCGGTTTTCTTTGGGCAGAATGCAATAATCTGTCGGATATCATTCTCGAACCCTTGATCGAGCATTCGGTCTGCCTCATCCAGAACGAGGTACTTGACGCTATAGAACACGGAATTCAACGCCAGGAGTATAAGTACCGTCGGCTCCCAAAAAAAAGAAAAGGACAAACAACCGCAAAAACTCACTTTGAGAAATCGACATCGCCGCTGTTTGCCAAATCCAAGATTCGGCCGGGGGTACCGACGACTACACGAACATCCTTTTTCCTAACCTCCCTAACCTGTTCATCACGCGACATGCCGCCGTACAAACACACTGCACCGATGCCCACGAATTTACCGAGTGCCGACACCGTGTCGTACGTCTGTAACGCGAGTTCTCGTGTAGGTGCAAGAACAAGGATCTGGATCGGGTTGGTGTTTCCTTTACCCTTGACTGCGTTGATACTGGATGGCAACGTCGTCAACAGCTGCAGACCAGGTAGACCGAATGTCAATGTCTTGCCGGATCCTGTTTCGGCGATCCCGACGACATCGTCACCTGCGAACAGCTTGGGCCAACTGGCAGCCTGGATCGGGGTGGGTTGTTTGTAGTCTTTTAGGTACGGTCGGAATGCCGGGTTGATGGGGAGTTTGGCAAAGTCGAGGAAGAGGCGGTAGGTGGAGGGTTTGAGGGTGATGTTGTGGGTGGCGAGAAAGGCGTCGGATTCGGCTTGCGAGGCGCAGGCGTCTTCGAGGGATGGGGTAGAGGTTGTGCTGCTGGTCGAGGCGACAGTGTCCTCGGAGACATCCTTTTTTGATTTCTTGTCCTTCTTGTCCTTCTTGTCCTTTTTTTCTTTCTTTTCCTTGACCTCGACAGCAGGTTCAGCCGCAGTCGTCACCTCGACCTCTCCATTCTTGCTCTTCTTGCTCTTCTTCTTCTTCTTGTCTCCTTCGTCGGTAGCGATCACAGGTGAGGCATCATCGGCGGCGTTGACATCCTCGATTGTTCGCTTCTTGTCCTTCTTCTTCTTGTCTTTCTTCTCTTGTTTGTCGACAACAACGGCAGGAGGTGCGACTTTAGTATCTTCTTTGGACATGGTGGGATGTTGGGGTATGGGTATATGGATAAAAGTTAGCAGAGGATTAGTGGTTGCTTGAAGAAGCGTTTTGGTTGAATAGTGTCGCCTCGGCTAGCGAAAATAAATAAATGTAAAGGCGGCGGCCGGATTGAACGCGGATGCAAACCGAGGTCATGAGGACCCTCCAGCTTCCATGTCAGTGTCGTCTTCCTCTTGAGCATTACTAGCTTCCCTAGTATACTCACTTGAGCTCTACAATCAGCACATCACACAGCCACATCATGCTCACTCAACTATGTATCCTCTTACTCCTCCTCCTACCTTCCACCATCCTCCTCACACGTCATTTGAAAAACCACCACCACCCTCGAACACGCCGGAAAACGGCAGTCGTGCTCGTACTCGGTGATGTAGGCCGTAGTCCGAGAATGATGTACCATGCTCAGAGTCTCGTCAGGAGTGGATACAAGGTTTACCTCGTTGGATACTCAGGTACTTGTTATCCATCTGTTCATAGACACATGTAAATGGTTTATTTAACCGCGCTTTACGACAATGACAGGCACTCCACCACTATCCTCCCTCTCATCGTCCCCAGACGTATCAATTCACTACATACCCCCGCCTCCAGAGTTTCTCAACACGGTTAGACTACCCTTTCTCGTCGCCGGTCCCGCAAGAGTGATCTTCCAGGTAATCGGGATGCTCAAGATCCTTTTACGCTATCCAAGCTCCCTCGGCGCAGAGTTCCTCCTCGTACAAGTACGGCAAGCCTCCCACATCCCTACGCAGGGCAAGTCGAGCTGACATTTGGCGTGTGCGCGTTCCATCGTAGAACCCACCGGCTATACCTACCCTTCTCCTCGCACAGATAATCTCGTTTGTCCGTGGCTCGAAACTTGTGATTGATTGGCACAATACCGGGTACAGTATTTTGGCTCTCAAGCTTGGGAATGGTCATGTGCTGGTCAAACTTGCCCGATGGTACGTCCGCGTGTCCATTCCTTCAACCACGCTGTATTTCCGAATACGTCAGCGCCCGGATTTCATGTGGATGCGTAGGAGCAAGACCTTTCTCACCGTCCGTTTAATCATCGTACAGGTTTGAGAAAACATTCGGACAGAGAGCATACGCCCACCTATTCGTAACAGACGCCATAAAAACAACACTTTCAAGGAATTGGCAACTACAGTACGTCTCAACATCAACCAGTATCCTTGCTTTCCCGCTATATTTGCTCATTTGTGTGATGTAACGGTATGGGTAGAGGCCAGAAAGTAGTACTGCATGATCGTCCACCGGAGCATTTCAGGCGAAGCACTCCAGCAGAGATACACGAGGTATGCGCACAGTTCAACGAGTCTAATGCGTTAGCCAGCTTCGAATCTTTAACGCGGTCGTGTGCCCATTCTCTTCTCGTGGCACAGTTGTTTGGTCGTCTGCTACCCACTTTATCCCCTCCTGTCCCACCAAGAATGAACAGAACAGATCTCCTTACGACCAGCGCTTCAGCGCTATCCTCGTCGTTCTCGCTGCGAGAGGACCGTCCCGCCGTGATCGTATCGTCCACGAGCTGGACTCCAGACGAGGATTTCACCGTCCTCGTCTCCGCACTAGACGAATACCAGCGTTTCCTCACTCTCCAATCAGCAACAGCAGCACCAACAAACAGCGGCGGTGGCGGCGCACTACCACCCCTTCTCGTCCTCGTATCAGGAAAAGGCGGACCCTTGCTCTCTTCCTTCCTCGGCACCGTCTCCCAGCGGGAAAAATCAGGCGCGTGGCCAAACGTCACCGTCCGAACGACATGGCTCGCAATGGAGGATTACCCGGTCTTCCTCGGGAGTGCGGATCTCGGAGTGAGCTTGCATAGTAGTAGTAGCGGGTTGGATCTGCCGATGAAGGTTGTCGATTTGTTTGGATGTGGAGTGCCTGTCCTGGCGCGTGGGTTCAAGTGGTGCGTTCCCGGGTTCTCCTCTTCTTTCATTTGGCGACAAGTTAGCTAAGAGGTGGACGGACGACTGATGACGGTTTGGGATGATTGGTAGTTTGGACGAGTTAGTGAAAGATGGGCAGAACGGGCGGATTTTCCATACACCGGCGGATCTTGCGAAGCAGCTCGCTGTGAGTACCAGTTATTCCGTTGGGCTCAAACAACCTTCCCCCACTTGCGCATCCCATTTACATTTCGCGCGTCGGTACCTGCAGGAAACATTACAAGGCTTCCCTCACGCACCGAGATTACAAGCTCTGCGGGACTACTTTATCCCCTCGGACGCGAGAGGCGGTCGAGATGGAAGACAAGCGTGGAGTTCATGGGATGAGCAATGGATGCAGGTTGTGAAACCCGTTTTGAGCAAAAAGGATCAGTAGGATGGTGTTGAAAAGGACATGTCAATCAGTTGACACCATGGTCCGCAAAAAGGACAGGAGATTTGGATTTCCATACGGGCTTGCTATCTAGTGCTTCATATTCCGCTATCAGGTTCTGCTTGCTACGATAAAATCTTCCATTCGCACTGCTTTGTTCAGCGGCGACAATTCAGGACGACCCTTCTAAACCCCGCACAACCGATGATTTCCACGCCAACCCAGCGCGCGCGCACAAAACGCCACACCAAAAAAGGCCCGCACTATGCCTTCTTCTCCTTGCCCTCTTTCCATTCCGCATACACGTTTCGCTGCTGGACGCTTTGATCGACGAATTTCTACCCGATCATCACATGTCTGTCAGTTCTGGCTGCTGTCTTTCGCCGCTTGGACCCGACCAAAGAAAGAGAAAGCACGACGGATGAAATAAACTCACCTGCTTGTCCTCGGGACTCATCAACGCCCACTTCTCCCCCGCCTTCTTGGCGGTATAAATCGCCGACTTGGCACCATCAATCCCATCCTTGTCCATCAACTGCCTCAACTCGTCACTCTTTCTAAACTCGTGCAAAAAGATGAAGAATGAACCAGCCGGGCGTGCCGGTTCACCTCGAAGTGCACGATTTGCCGCGTTTCGTGCGCCCCTTTTCAGACCCTTGGTTTCGGGCGAGTCGAGGCCGAGTTGGAGGATCTGAGCGGGCGAGAGGGATTCATAGTATCGTTTATAGTCTTGCTTGTATCTCTCGGTCGCTTGTTTCGCGGCCTGGTTGTATTTCTACGTTTTTGGGCAGCAAGGGTATCACAGGGACCGAAAATGTGAGTCGTACGATCATGAAACCGATACTTGTATGAAGAGAAAGACTGGCTCGCGAGGTGCTTACCTTCCGGTCATCCTCGGTCAACGTGTTCCACTTTGAACCAGCAAATCTCGCAACTTCATGACTATCTATCATTCCATTCTCCTTGACATACTTTTCCCGGATCGTAGGGTAGAGCTCTCGAAAGAATTCCGCGTAGGCGCCCAGAGGTGTTTTCGGAGGACGGGGTAAACCCAATTCTTTCGCCTCTAAGGGAGGAAGGGGCACAGGGTTGATAGGGGATGAGTAAAGGTTGCCGCATGGTGTGACGGCGCATATGGAACGTGGTAAGTTTACTCACTAGCATTGATCTCATGAACTGTTTGAGCTTTGAGAGCTACCGGAGTCGTGGAAAATGTTCTGACGGCGGAAGGGATCGTTGGCCGAGCTGTACGGAGAAGTGCGAAACGGAACATGTTGGACGAGCGGGGAGAAGGAGACGGGTGTTTATGACGATGGATGTATGGCAATAATGCCAAACTTTATATTCCAAAGAGAATAGTGACGATAGCAAACAGAGACGAACCCTCCTCCTGTCATACGAATCAGCGCGGAGGCCGAGGCTGAATCAGGCCAAATTAAGGAAAGAGTTCGGTAGTGTTCCCCAGAGTTGGCTCGGTACCACCTCATACTGACTTTGAGTATGACTTGTCTTCTTTTCACACAAAATCAACAATCAGATCAGATCGGGGGAATCGTCATCCCGGTCCGGGACCTCGTCGATGTAAGCTGCCCAAAGCAGCTGATCAAGCATTATGCGATACTGACTTTTGACGGGGGCTAGATCGAGCTGTTGCCAGGGAATCACTATATAATACCCTTGTGAGTAGATCGCCAGTGAGTTCGAAGGGACTCTCAGCGACCATGCTAGCGCTAACTCGTCAAACACGAACAATCTTCAAAGCACCAGTCTTCAAAGCACTCTCTCAACAACAACAACATCGCACCATGTCGGCATCCAGTCTTGTCGCAGTAATGGTCGGTGATGAAATCCTCGTAAAGAGCCACGAAAGCGATCTCCAAAAAGTCGAAGGCAGTACGTCCTACCCATCTCACTCTTGCCACTCTTCGCACTCCGCACTCTCGCAAACGTACCAGTAGTGCTCATTCAATAACCCACATCGGATGAATTCCGTAGATTGGTACTTTAGCGACAAGGACCTTCAAAACCGTGCTCAATTCGAGGAAAGCAACACGCACACCACATGTGGTTGGAAAGGCAAGTGTACCCTTTCTCCCACCCTCCTCCTCCGACCATCATCCACGCCCGCCCGCACGCCCGCACGCACGCACGCACGCACGCACGTATCTTACCCTCGCCATTGTTCATTCGGCTGTAGGTGTCGCAAACTACTACAATTACAAGAAGAAGGACGGAACGGTGCTCAAGGATATCGCATGGTACGTCGGGTCCTCTCACCCAGACCAGGTGCACAACCGTTCCCTTACTCCATCGTTGACGCTTCCCCCGTATTCGCACGACGGATGAAAGGTTATACCCTACGCCCAAGAAGGGCGCGGAGCAGGTCGCTGATCGGGTGGCATTCTACGTCGGGAAGAGCGGGTTAAAGTTGGGCAGTCCTCCCGTTTCTGCTTGAATCGGTTGATGGGCGTCTCGAAAGTTGGTGTGAGATGTCGTAATGGGTGACAATCTCGGTACGGTATGGAAATGATTTGTGAGACTCGTTGTACTCAACTGTTCGGTTGTATTGCTTTGGAAATGAAAAAAGTCGTACAACATACGTCTGTATCAAAGCTCGGTTCAATTTCCAAACTCGACTGCGTTTTCCATTCCCCTTCTCCAGTCCCCGGTGCTGTTCAGCTCTTATAGCGAGCGCTACCCTCCTCAAAAGAGACTTGATAGTCGACCGGCGTATGCCACACGATGATGGTCAATCCTCTCGCTTGCAAAATGTCGCCCCAGAATCGAGAATATCCCTGCCGCGTGTAGTCGGTACGATACTGACAACCGAGAAACCGATGGCGACGCGTTGGGTGACTTGGACGAGGCGTAAAAAGTCATTATGATAGCGATCCAGCAAACGCGACGGGGGTATGGGCTGTCCTCCCCCGCCATGCTTGTAGTCTAGTTGTGTGTGTGTGTGCCCGTGGGAAATGCCGTCAAAGGGTCCAGAAGCGGGAAAAGTTTATTCGCATGTGAACATCCGGGTACGACATCCCGGGCCATACTGAAAGAGCTAGAGTGACGGACGAGGATAAAGGCGCTAGTCCTGCATCTTTGGTATAAAGATTGTCAAAACGCCCGCGTTATCCGCTACATCACCTATCAAACAATGACAATCATGGCATTAGCATAACCGTGTCGGCATGAGCATTGCACAGCATCGTGAGGAAAAGTTCTCGTCTCGGTCATAGTATGCGTCTGGACTTCGGAGTAACGTACCGATGTAGATATAGCAGATCAGGCAATAATCGTCGCAGATACCTAGACGAGCACAATCCCCACCATGGTTCGCTATCAGCTGCTTCGCATCGCATGGGCCCACACGGATGTAAGAAGCAAGAGGCGGGCTTACAAGCAATCGTCCCACTATTCGACACATTTGTCGATAAAAACTTCAACAAACTCTTGGTCCCGATCGTCACCTGATACATTTGATCCGACGGCGTGACGAGCTCTGGCTGTGGCTGTGGCTGTGGCTGTGGCTGTGGCTGTGGCTCTCTGCCTCCCGGGACAGTCTGATCTTCTCGAGATTTTGCTTTCGCCTGATGTTGCGATCCGGGCATTGCGCCTGGGGGGTTGGTGGAATGGACGAGTTGACTTGCTTCCCGTGGCGCTGCATCCTCTGTATCTGCCTCAGCGTGTGTAGTAGAGCTGGTAGCTACACATCACGAAGAAAAAGTATAATCATCAGCCACATCGCGGCGGTCCTCGTCAGCGGCTGGAGAGGAAGAGAGAAGGAAACGAAAGGAAGGGAGACGAAGAGCGGAAAAGAAACGTACTGAATGGCGGAATCTGTAACCCGGTCCACGTGGTATCAAGCTGCATCCCATCATTCTCCACCGAAAACTGCAACGTTCCTTTCTACTCGCACCGACCAAAAGAAGCATCATCAGCGCTCTCTCCCTCCTTCAAAAAAACCACCTCCCCGTGCGCCGTTCCAGAGACCATCCGCAGAGGAACAGAGCGAGCGACTCACACTGTTCCCTGCGATCGTGACTCGAGGAGCGAGGTGAGATAACCTGTTCGCCAAGCCTTTCAGCATCGCTAAAGACGGCAACGTGATGAACAACTACGCAAAAAGGGGTTCCTCGAATGATTAGTGATGTGTACACCGTAGGCAAAAGGCGAGGGGAAACGCGCCGGATGGGAAGACGGGAAGACGAGGGGTAATGGGTAAGACGGAAATACTGGCGACTTACATCCGGAGTAGGACAACAAGGTTCCCTCAATTCCTTGACTCTGACGGGCGGGAGCACGGTCACTCCTACATCATGATTCACCTGTAACGGATGACCTGCGTTCGTCTACCCTCCCGATCCGACGCACGCAAGCGGACGTGGAGAGCGAGATTGCCAAGTGCAAGAAGGAGGGAAGGGATCAATACGGCACGGAAAAGAAGAAGAATCAGTAAATGTGACCCCTATCCAAGAAAGTCACAAGCAAAGGAACACAGAGCCTGTCCTGCCTGCCCACCGTCGGTGGTATTCTGCGACGACGGTACCAAGTATTTTAAAAAAAAAGCCCCCCGAGGACGACTCACAAACGCTCTAATCTCAAAAACCAGGACAGCCCTCTCATTCTTCTTTGCAAGCTTCATAATCACCCCACTCGCACCCTCCGGCTCGCCACCATCGGCATCAGCAGCCCACCCGAGACCACGACCGCCGCCGCCGCCGCTGCCGCCAGAGGACGAATCAGTCGCGGCTTCTGCCGATCGGAGCGCTTTGGTTAAAGAGTCTATGGAGAGTTCTAGGTGGATTTCATTCTGCTGTCGGGATTCGATACGGTATTGCTCGAACAGTGTTGACTGTGTGATCTCAGCGGGTAAGCGGCACGTGCGGAGTGGGTTCGTTGGTTGTTAAGGGAGTTGTTGGAGTAGGATGGAGAGGGAAGAGAAACGCAACGTACGACTTTGATTTGCCTGAAACGCCGTAAAGGTAACGTGGCGAAGACATGTATCAGCGAACCGTTTTCCCAAAGGATTGCCAACGACGGCGCAAACACGCTCGCTCGCGCCTGGGTCCGGATCAACCAGCACTCCATACGGTTCTCGTCTTCGACAAAGGACATACATCCCTAGCCCTGTCTCACTACATTACACCCAACACATATGCTCTCGGGCTACGACGGGGAGGGAAAAAGGTACGAAAGAAGAAAGGACTGACGACCAGATCTGAACCCCTTCTGGACCCACTTCCGGGCCCGTAACGATAAACCCAATAATCTCGGGCGACAACTTGAGTACGCAGGTGTTTGCTGTTTGTTTTAGAGACTTGATGATTTCTATCGAGGGTAAGAGGGAGGGAGGGATGGATGGATGAGAGGATGAATGAGAGGAAGAGGTTGTGAGACGAGGGTGGTGAATGAGGTGGTGAGAAGAGGAAAGGACGTACTGAGCATTAATCCAGGATTGGATATCTGAGTTCGGAAACGCATGCTTCTGTGTGTCTGTGTATGCTCAAGTGGTAGTAGTATTCCTGTCCTGTATGATACACTGTGCAAGGATACAAGAAGCATAAGGATAGGTGAAATAAGCCTGATCGTTCGGTTTTGTTTACTTTGTGGTTGATCGCTCACCGCCTTGAGAGCCTTCCCTCTTGTTACTTGAATAGAGTCATCTATACCATTCCCTTCCCTTCCCTTCCCCTCCCTTCCCTCCCTCATCATAATCCATTACAACATGTCAGAACCATTACCACCAGATCCACGGTCACCACGCACCACACCCTCTCAAACTCCACCAACAACCAACAACAATGCACAACCACCACCACCACCGCCGATATTCCTCGATAGCATGCCCTCGGCAGCTCAAGCAGCGCAATATCAACGAGCATCATCATTCCAATCATTATTGATGCTCACCTTTTTCTTCTTTTTCTTCTCTGGCGGCGGAGGAGGTGGTGGGCCGTTGGGTGATGTGGGAGGGGAAGGGGATGCCAGAGGTGAGTTTGTGAGCGAGCGAGCACTTTGCTGAGCTAGGTTGCTGACCGGGCCTTTCTACGTATTTTTGGGTAGCTGCCGAGTTGGAAAGGATCTCAAGCGCCGTCACGAATTATCGGTTATACCTGAATGGATCATCATTCACAAACTACACAGCGGTACGTTACATCCACTACTTTTGAAGAAATCCATACCCCTCTGACGTGGTCACTTTACGCTGACCGTATTTGCCATTGCTGCACCACTACCACCGATTATCGTCTCCCCTTAGCCGCCATTATTAGTACCAGCATTCACAACTCTCCTCCCACCAGACCTCTTGTCACCATCAGAGATCCCAAGTACCCGACCTCCTCACCATAAACCCACGCAGGAGCAGCAGCCGGAGCGGGAATCACTTTTATTCTACAGCAACATTACAGGCTTTTACCGGAACGCACAAGTGTCGTCTCTGAATCTCACGCATCCGAATTACCCTGTCTGGTCTGATCCGTCGGAGGAGGAGGGGGAAGGAAAGCAGCAACCCGCGTTAACCCAGCTCGATCGATTCTGGTCACATCTCCTCCCTCCCGCCCACTCCCCTCATAACAGCACCATCCAACTTCCCCCGATCCAACCACTCGTCAACACGACGACGTACAACAGCACACTCGCCTCCCTCAAACGCGGCAGCTGGGAATGGTCAAAAGTCACAAGTTGGGAGATTAGTATTAAAGAACGTGTTGTCGTGCAACGTGATGAGGAGGGGGAGGTTATTGATGTTATGCGGGGTGATGGCAAGGAGGGCCGGCTGCTGAAGGGGTCGAACAACCAGACGCGGGTTGTTGGAGGAAATGAGACGTACAGCGACTGGGCATGGGTACACGTACGTCCCGCACGCACTTCCTTCGACTTTCCACACCTACAAGACTGCCTGGCTCACTTGTCCGTTCATTTCCAATCTCTCTCTCCCCACGCACGACAGTCCTCCTTGACGTGGTACACCGCAAACCGGGAGAAATCATTAACGTACGATCTCACGGGGGTGCATTATGCGCCCCGCGGGGAGTTTGTTTTCTGGGGCGTTCCAGACGAGTACGTTTCCGTCCCCTTTTTTTGCTTTCTTGCTTGATACCTGCAAGGCAAGTTAGGGGGATAGGGTACTGATCTCGATATCCTTTTTTCTCCAATTCACCGTTCTTTCCCCTATGCTTTCCGCCCAAACGTTGCAAAACACCCGGCCTCATGAAATGTTCTACAGCCAACCTCTTGATATCCGACACATCCCATCCCTCTACACCAACCAAACAATGCGGAATACAAGTGGCCATATCGTCCTGTTTGACATGTTGCGGCAGTTGAAAAGGGCGAGGGATTCATTGAGTGTTATCGGCGGCGGCGGTGGTGGGGTGGAAGACGATGATGGTATGTTCTCTGCGCCTTGCCACAAATCCTCAGACGGGAATCTATCGCTCGAAACCTCGACGATTGCGACTCGCCGCCCTTCAGCTGACATTTTCATCTCGCGCGTGTAGACACGGGGGAAACATCATGCCCACTCGCATTAAACCTCCGGCTCCACCCTTTGCCGGAAGGGTACACAAAGGAAATGTTACAAGTATACGAAGCGGAACTTGCTGATCCGTCCGGAATACCGATCGTCCCGCCGTATGCTGGCGGACTGAGAATGAAGATGGAGGGCGTGGCCGTGTTTGATGGTTGTGGGGTTGCTTTTGGGTTACATGATGGGGAAGGGATGCGGTGGGTTTTGCTTTTCGGGCATGTTGAGAGTCTCTACTTGTGCTGAATTTATTTGCTCGGCCGATATTAGGGCGCAACAGTTCTGGCGGAAATCAATCAGATGTACGTTTCTCCGTGGTCATCCATTTCTTGGCTCTGCGCTGATGCCAAAGATCGCTTTCCCCCCCCCCTCGTCCAGATGCAACCTACGCGTCATTCGCATGTCTCGCCATCCTACTCCTATTCGTTCATCAAATGGAAGCAACGCGAACGCCATCAGGGTTGGCCAAGATCTCATTTTGGTCTATTGGGATGATGGTAGCATCCGACAGCTGGATGTTTTCTGCTGTAAGTAACCCGAGAGAAAGCGATACAAGCGTATGGCGGCCTGCATGATATTGGGCAGTTTACGATATTGGCGATGCTGACTATTTGCGCCCGTTTGGTATGACAGCATGCAGTCGTAGCAATCATGTCGGATAACAATGTCTCGCTGCCCATGCTCATTCCCGCATTCTTCAGCTTGTGCACGGCGATGATCTTTGGTCCGGTAGGTGAATCCCTGTCATCGTCGCGCAAATGGCGGTGCCGCTAACCACCTGTTGTGCTCTTGGTATCAATAGAGGTTTGGAGTGATGATTCATCGTGTGCAAGCGCCCGAGAATGCCGTTCCACAGCCGGCAACGACTCCTGTCGCTCCGCGAAACACGGCTGCCCCAGCCGGAGGAGGCACCCAGAACGATACACCTACCGCTGCGCCCACCGCGCCATCATTCTCCATCATGAACGTCCTCCGGGCCGACATGCAGCGCTACCCAAACCTCCGATGGATAGTACCCGCCGCGATCATCTTGTTCCTCTTGTTCTCTGGGATCGTGCCCCAAGCGACGCCCATCTTTTTATGCGGGTTGTACTCGTTTTGGGTGCCGCAGATCTGGAGGAATGCACGGCGTGGGAATAGAAAGGCTCTTCAATGGAGGTTTGTCATCGGACAGAGTTTGGCCAGGTTGGCGCTTCCCCTTTGTGAGTGTCCTGCAACACTACCGAGTCTTGTGTGTTGACCAAAACAAAATCCGCCTCTGTGCAGACGCCTTTGCCTGCCCGGACAATGTGTTCTTCTTGGAAAACAACAGTAAGTGGTTGTTGAAGAGAAAGGCAGCCAAAGTCAAACTAACCCACCACTTCACCGCAGAATGGGTGTGGATGCTGGCGCTATGGCAGTTCTTGCAAATCGCTATGCTATACGCTCAGGAAAGATTCGGACCAGCCTTCTTGTGAGTATTCCTGGTCAAGTTTAGGAATATATGCCGGTTGACTCACTTTCCACGCCGCAACAGCTTGCCAGCTCGTGTAAGATTGCACATAATCGTAAATTGTCTACTTACTGACACTTTGCTACTTGACATCAGTTCGCACCCCCCGACGCTTACGATTATCACCAGCCTCTTCCAATGCCTGATTCCGAAGCACCCGAGCAGGACTTTGGAAACTGCTCAATCTGCATGGAGCCGATCCTTGTTTCACAATTTCCCTCCTCATCGGGAGATAATAAGCATGCGCACTCGGGAGAGACGAGTACACCACTGGCTGCAGCGGCCTCTGGAGTGGGCACTGTCGGGACCAGAGTCATGAATATTAACCTTCGTAGAACTTATGCTTTGGCTCCTTGCCATCATTTGTTCCACACCGAATGTCTTTCACAGTGGTTGGCGATCAAGGTGTGTAGTACTTTATTTCTTCAGTCGCCGTTCAAATCTGACTTCTGGGGTCAATCTAGAACACTTGCCCGTTGTGCAAGCGAGGTCTACCACCGTTGTAGGTTAAACACACTTGTACTTTTATTGCATTTTGAAGTTGTAAATCTAGCCAAGGTCATCATAGACTAGCATTGCATATATCATTTGGACGTCTTTTCTAGCAGCTTTCTCCAATTACACATTCATCTATGTTACTAGTATGCTAATCCACTTTTGCTTTCTCCGTGGGAGCAGCCCGTTCATACTGTTCCTGCAACTTGGCTGCGAGTGCATCGATCTTCTTGTACTGGAAGGGGAATTGAGTCGGGTACAAGAAAGGTCGAAGATCGAATCCTAAAAAGAAGAGCATGATCAGTGATAGTTCTGCCTGATTGGCACCGCGAGACCCACTATTGTCATCTGGACTGTATGCTTCCTGGAAGTTCAACAAGGCGTCAGCTGCGGCTCTCGCTCATGGATGAACACATGGGACTTACCATGTGCACAGACGGGGTCAACGTTGTCCTGTGGCAATGTATACTTGCAGTGAGTCTAGGCTGTATTGTCCTGGTCGAGTTCTGGCACTTACATCTTGTGCCTGTTCCTAGCGTACTCGGTGTAGAACAGCTTGAGCTTGTCGGCGATCTGGAAGCTAATGCGATAAGAGGTGGAACCATCTTTATTCAGATGGCAACGCAAACTGACCTGCACAGGAGAGTAGTGGTCGCCCCATTCCTGAAGAAGCTTTGTGTACATGGAGTACGGTCCGCATTTCTCGACCTTTCGCAGTCGACCAAAGACACAAAGTTCATCATATGTCATCCCCATATCGGCCTGTTGATCGAGAGGGTGAGCAAATGTCAATGGGAGTCAACCACTCAAAGCCCACTTACTTCATCAGACTGAACATAGGTATCGGAAATGGGCTCCAATTCGGCAGTCGGAACGGCGTCCAAAAAGCTGTTACCCGCGTCAGCATATTGCCCTTGGAGATGCATCATTCTCACTTACTCTGCTAAAATCGGCAATTCAAAGTTGACTTGGGCAAACTTGATAAACTTTTTCAGATCCGTTTTACTGACGCCTCCGATAGGGTTCACATCGGCGGCGGAACAACTGATGGGAGAGATTTGTCTCAGAAGCCGATCTTGAATAGATTCTTACCGATCTCAAAAGCTTACTCGTATTTCGTGTAGTATCCTCGGAGAGATTCATCCACGTTTGCACTTCCAAGTACCAATAGACCGCCATACTTTCCTCGAGTCCAAGGCAAGAGCTGAGCGAACATGTACGCAAGGACCATTCGTAGTCGAGCCTGCAACGCAAGAAATCTTTAATATTAAGGTATTTCCGTGGTGATAGTCATCAGAGACATACTTGAATATTCTGCAGCGCCAAGTTCTCAGCCGAGCTTCCGCCATGTACCTTGTACTTTGGCTTGAACCCCAAGACCATCGAAAACAGCTCTCGCACAGCGGTGACAAGCACATCCATGTTCAAATCGACATGATAACTATATCAATCAGCGAGGAAGCATCAGCACGTCGCCACCACTTCCTTCGGCATCGACATGAACAAACCTTCCGAGGGCTTCAGCCAAATCCTTGGCACGCTTCCTTGTAGCAGGGCTCGAATTCTCTGTGCCCATGTAACATGTGTGGAAAATTCTGTTTGCGAATTCTCTCGGGTCCGAGGGAATGTACGAAGAACCTTCCTCCTCCTGAGCGATTCGTCGCGCATCCGCAATGACTTGTTGGTCTACGTAGAAACAGGTCAGAGCGTGAAGTTGGAAGAAGTGTGCACAAAATGGAAAATACGTACCGCCTTGTTGAGCAGTCTTGACCACTAACCGACACATTGAATGGATGATGCAGGCTGTCGCGCAACTATCAATTCCACCAGAAAGAGGCAAAAAGTAGCCCGACATTCTCGATCGTCGCAAGTAGTCCCAAAGCCAGCAAGCGGGGCCGAGCCTACATAACGGGAAAGATACACGACTCAGTGTCCCATTCGCCGTTTAGCTGCACCTTGAAATCGCAGGGACTCACGCGATTTCCTCCTCGGGCGTATGGTAGAATGGCTCAGTCTGATGATAACTCTCATGTCTACCAGAATCATCACCAAGGCCACCATCAAGCCTCACACCATCCACCACGATCCGACTATACGTCTCCGCTTGCACACTCTGCATTCGTCGACTACTGTACGTCCTATGTGCGCGAACCGCTTGTAGATCGAGCGTGGCAGACACCACTTCAACGTCGTTGAGCGAGAATTGACTTCCTTGAGCAACAATCTTGCCGTTGAATGCGATGAGGGCTGCACCATCGTAGTATAGCCTGTCGCCATCACATCCTTGCTGATTGGCGTACAGGTAGATACCACCGAGCTGCGGAAGAACGGAGTATACTCAGCATTCGGAAAGGCTAGGGATGAGAGGGGTACCATACCTTTTGAGTCGCTTCCAGGATCAAGTCAATTCGAGTGTGCAGTTTTCGCAGTTCATGGTGACTGGCACTGGAGTTCGTAAAGATCTCCACTCCGTCCAACCCCATCAAAGTATGCGGACTATGGAAAGCTTGATTTTAGGTTCAAGGGCTTGTTGCACATACACCGAGGCACTTACGATGCAGGCGTGAATAATTCCTCGCAAAGCTATAACAGATCATGCCTAGGTCAGCTTTTATTTCCGCAGCGTATCCATCTCGAGGGGTCGTACCTCGACTCCAATCACGGTATCTTCGGTAGCAATCACCGCGTCTCCGAACGGTACCATTTTCTATTGGACGCAAGAAGCACACACGATGAGCTCTATTCGATAACATAGCGCTAAGTCAAACACAACCAGACTTACCTGTCCAGTCACATCCCTGATGATCTTGGGCAGAGAGTGGTCTTCCACCTGCCGATGCTTGTGCCACGGAGCGAAATGTCGGAGTTCTCGCTACAAGAAGATACGCCACGGGTTCTCAGTCGATCTGTTTACTCGGCGAGTTGCGGGAGAAGAACATACATAGTTTCCATCGTTCGCCATCCACATCTTTGGCCTGATGAGCAGGATCTTGCCATTGTAGATGATGACTCGACAGTTGAAGTTGTTGTTCTTGTGGGTCATCGGCCTATGTGCAAGCGGTCAACATCAGTATAAGCGCTAACATGGCTAACAAAAAGTTGTAAAGCCTTACATTCCGACATCGCAGACAATGTCTCGGCAGTCCGGGTTGGACAGGATCTTTGCCAAAATCTCCCACGAATGAAGAATCGTATCGCCTTCAAGGAAATGGTCGAGACAACCATACCCTGGGATTTCCAATTCCGGTCCAACTCGCAAGGTCGCACCTCGTTCTTTAGCAATAACAATAGATCGGACGATTCGATCATAGTTTCCCTAGCAGAGATGTGATAGCGATAAGATATTCCGAAGAGACGTAGAGTTCTCAGACAGAGGACCAACCTCGAAATCCAGAGAATGCTGCCCCAACGAGCTGTTATAGTGTTGAGAAATTAGTAAGTCATATGTATAGATAAGAGCCGATGTAGCTTACCATCTATCGTTCGGGTACAGATCGAAAGTCAGGAGGTGCAAAACGAGTCAGACAAGGTAGTTTCTCCTCCTGCCTTGGAGGGAGCCGGTACTCACGTCGCTACGGTCACCAAATGCATCTTTGCACAGTTACGTCGCCACCTGAGCCAGTATAATAGGTAGAACTAACGAGTTGTAGTCTATTCCACTTGTATCCTCTCAATGGTCGAGAGTATCGGAAGAGCGATCGACAAACGAACCGAGCTTGCAATTGGTCGTTGTTGGAACAGAGAGGAGTCGATATGACGAACCCAGCCACCAGAAATCGTCATATCGGTAGATATTTGAATCCGCATTGCGAGTTCAGGTTCGGAATTGATACATAGTAACAGACAAACCGCGTACTAGGTAACCAAACTGTTCTTCCTATCATATAACTTTCATACAGAATCTTCTCTTCTTGATTATACGATTGTTCCTCTCGATATACAGGTTCTGCGCGGTATGGCACGGCTATTACATATTATCCAAAGAGAGAGAGATCCACCTTTTCCGTCGCGCTGGAAAGACTTGGGCAGTGACCCGTCGGAGCGAGTCTGTTCGTTACTAATGTTGTCGTAAAATTTGTCGTCAGAAAGCGCAAGCTGCAATCGCAGTCTGCAGCACACCACCTATGCGCACGATGTAGGCATGCGCAATCAAACGTGCACGTCTACGTCTCAAAACTAAGTTCCGCTCCCCCCCAACTCGTTTGCGTAACACTCCGACTTCGCCGCACAGCACTCGCGCCCGAGCACGACGAGTTTAGCATGATGCTCGTAAAGTTGGATACACAGACCGAGGCGAGTTCCAGCACGGTTTCGGTAAAGTTGCCGCTCTTTGACAATTCTGCCGGTGTGAGCCAAAGCGTGGAACCGCTTACGTCCTGTGTAATGCGCGTCAAAGCCGGGTTAGCTTTCACGAATGGCAAAGAGTTGGACGGAGAATGCTTACCCAGGAACCCTCGGCCGTGTTGTAAGCCATACCGCCTCGCATGCTTCCATAAGCAGATCTTGCATCATCGTCAAGCTCCAAACTGGTATCGTTCCATCCACTGCTTCCCTGACTAAACAGCACAAGCTTTGTCCGCGAGAGACTCCACGGATCATCCATCTCGACGGTGCCGTTGTAATTCTGTTCCATCCTTAGATCGCCATTGACCGAACGAACGAGGAAACTACCCTGGAATGCAGGATGCATCTGCGTTCGTGCTTCTCCGTTCCTCGTTTGGACCGAGCTGTCGAGGACTACGCCGGGTGCCTGGTAGAGGTATCGAATGGACAAGGGACCGTTGGTTGTCATGGCCCGGACTTTGATGAGGTTGATCGGTGCAGTATCTGGAGATATATATCGAGAGAGCGCATCGGCGGAAAAGACGGTCGCAGTACTGCCTGTTTCCTCCGCTGGGTCAGGGCTGGTTGTATCTTCTGTCCAATCTCCCTCTTTTGGCGGCGGGTGGAAGTTGTGCCCCCGCTCCGCTGGTGGCCTAAAGTCTCGTCTGAACAAGTCAAGATGCGACTGGTCTCCGGAAGATGGGAGATATGTTGCCGTGTCATTGACGTATGGATCTGATTTGAAAAGCGGGTTATGCAGGATTACTCTGCTGCTCAATCCGCCGCTCGTCGTGTTGACATTCAAGCTGCGCGACACGTTGAATGTGCCCATGATCGAACTCGTACGCGTTTTGAGTGAAATGTCCTCGGCGGCGAGATAACTCGCGCTGATGAGTCCCCGACCGAGATCGACTGTCACGTTCTTGAATGTGGCAATGTTGGTCATTTCACCGAATCGGACGCTCATTTGGTCGGTGACGACGGCGAATTCCCGAATGGTTTCGAGCTCTTGGGATGAAGCGATGTATGGCAGGCGGACTATAATGACAAACGAGAGGTTGGGGTCGGGTGCAATAGTCACATCGAGAGAACTCTTGGTTTTGGCCGGCGTCTGTTGCATACATTGTCAGCGGGGACTGTAGCTGTGAAAAGTCCAATTAAGCACTCACGTAAACACCAACTCCTTGTCCACCGTCTGCCCTGTCCATTTTACACACCAGAGCCTTTGTTTCATTATACGCAGTTCGCATAATGACGTCAACCCGTATCTTCCCTGGCAAGACTGCGCCGGCGTCCATCAACCGCTTATCGTCCGACCCAACAATCTGGATCATTCCCGTCGATGCGTCCCCCATCGTATGTATAAAGATGGATGAGGCGTTTTGGTTGAGGCTATACGAGGCGATAGACTGGTTGAGTCCGGATGGCGAAAATGATACGCCGCGGAGAACGTCGGTCTCCGAAAGTTCCACGAACGCGTTGCAGTGCGAGGAGACACCGTCTTCCACCGGTGCGCCATCCTGTTGAAACCCAGAGATGAGTATCGCACATAAGAGACATATCGGTAGTAGACACTCACCTTCATAGGATCGAAAGCCAATGAAGCCGACGACTCCCAAGGCACAACTACCCTTGATCCGTCCGGACCAGGCATCCTTATTTTCGGCGGCTTGGACCTGTTTGCGATGTCCAGCCCACCGAAAATACCACCAACCAGACTGCCAACCAACAGCAAGACGATGATCCAGAACATGGTCCACTTCTTCTTGTTCCAGCGCTTCCACTTGCGACGTTTGAGAGACACCGTGGAGGCTTGTGCGTGGTCCGAAAGCCAACGTCCGAGATCCGATACGGTACCATTCCACGCAACTATTGTTCTACGAGCGTCGATATCGGGTTCGGCAGCCCAATCCCGACTCCGCTGTTTCCCCTTCCTGCCAGCTCGAGTGCCATTGGAAGACTGAGGCTCGGTCGAAGGAGACAGTGTCGCATCCTCCCGATTGCTTCCTCTCCGGTCGAAGAAGACGACATGTTCTTCAGACGACAAGACTGCGCCCGTGCTGAACCCAGTCGATGAAAGGCTGGGTCCGACGTCGTTTCGATGCAAAGAACCTCCGACCTGGACCATCATCATCTCATTTCCACCGCCATACACCCTTCGACTTCCTCCTCTGCTTCTCGAACGCGGCTGCAGATGGGAATCCGAGAACGGGTCTTGCGATTGCCCTTCGGCTTCATCCAGTGACGAAGTGAACGATCCTGTTGCAGAAGTCGGTCGACTGGCTGTTCTATTGCGCCGCCTCGCACGACCGATATTCGCACTGTCCGCTACATCCTCGGTTGAAAAGGCACCAATGGTCGCGTGAAAGGGGTTCGGATTGTAATATGGCGGTGGCGGAAGAGGTAGCACTCCGTTACGATGGGGTGTTGTGGTACTGTGATATGATGCAATGGACTCTGGACGAGGAGATGACTGGCGTTGCCGGAGGCGGTCTCTTTCCTGCCAAGCACGTTCTACTGCTTCCTTGTCTGTGTCTTCTGGCAAAATCATGATATTGAAAGATGCGTGCTTGAATCGAGGCTATAGTCGGTATCCTAGGCAATCCTGTATATGTAGAAGCGTCCTGGCGAAGTTGGAAGGCTGAGTGAAGTCAATCGAGGAATGGCAGAGATAATCAAGCCTTGAGACCCTCCTTTCGATGGTGCCGAGTCACGCCTGCACTACGTAGCGGTGGTAAATGACTTTCGGTATTGTGACATATGCAAACTGGACTCGCTGTTCTCTTGACGTTGTTGGTGGATTTGCCGAATGGCTAAGAGATATGTGATAGCATGGTAACAGAATGTCAGCGCCGAGCATATCTGGCAAAGTGACCCGCCGCGTTCGATCAAAAAGCTAACCCAAAAAGGCTAGAGCACGCGCCTGAAATGAAGCTATCGACCAATAACTTTGAAATATCTTGTTGCAACGCTACAAGTGGCATGAGGTATGCAGCATCGACAGTGGAGAGTATCGCTATGACCTGACATGTGCATTATGGCCAGCTTCATCAGTCGGCTCGATTGAAGGAAGAATGTCAACGGCTTCAACAAGCAGCAAAGGAGTAAGCACCCTTGAAGCGATGAGTCATACACAGCCTCATCTTTCTCTCCCTAGTAATCCGTCTCGTCGACCATTCGAAGCTCGGCCTACCACGGCTTGACATGTATGGCTCGTGTAATTCGACGACGGATTGATGTCTACAAGATGCAGTGGTATGTCATTATCTACACGGCGGTGGAGACAGCACTTGAATGCGCACATCGTTTTGCGCATTCTCCATCGGAGCCGCGAGAATATCATCTTGTTGTTATCTGCAATAACTGTGGATTGAGGATCGACCCACCTCGGGCGCTGTCGTAATTGTCAAATCGCAGTGCACGCGGTTCCCTCCTGTGCAGGCAAACGGCTTATCTAGCTGCCGGCTTCTGTTACGAGGATATTGTTTTTGATCTTTTGTTATTCATTTGACGCTACATTTGCACACACGCACACAGACTTGTCTATTGAGATATTCCCTTTGCGTCCAGAAGAAGAACAAGCGGAAGAGCCCACCGTTTCCCCCCCGGCCACAAAGGGTTTGGATATAAAGAAACCCCATTCCCCCTTTTCAAAGAAAGGGGAATTAACACTACATCAGAACCGAGAGAAAGGAACCCGCCCCGGTTGCTGGGACTGGTTGTCCTGCTATTGCTATACCGAGAGATGATGGACGAAGAAAGATATTGTTCCGAACCAAAAGGGGCAGCGTTTAAATGGCCGAATTGGCATTTATTCGTTCCTTGGCGAGTCTCTGGGCCTCTTCCGCGTCACTACTGTCTTCGATCCATTTGAAAGCAGTGTTTGGGTAGTTCACCTGGAGAAGCGGTACACAAGGTTAGTGACTGCGGTGACAAGGGTAAATATGGAAAACTTGTGCTTGCCTTCTTGGCAGCGGCATCATCGGCAAACCAGAAAACGAGACCAGGCGCGGCTGGTCTTACCCGAGAGCAAGGCAAGCCCTCCTCTGGCTGATCAAGAACGGCGTGCAGCATATCCTGCTTTGTTTCACCGGCAACGACGAACGCCACACGGTACGCATGGTTGATGACGGGGTACGTAAACGTGATTCGCTTTGCTGGGGGTTTAGGCGAATCCTCGAGGTAGGCAACCCATCGATCGGTCTCCAACAGCAATTCATGGCCGGGGAACAACGAACAGGTGTGTCCGTCCGGTCCCATACCGAGCAAGATCAAGTCAAAGACGGGGAAGCGAGCGGCGTTTTTCTCGGCAAAAAGGGAGATGAGTTGTTTCTCGTATTCGTCGGACAATTCATCGAGGTCGTCCAACAGGGATTCATCAATAGTGTGGATTTGTTCGCGAGGGATGGGTACATGGGAGAGGAATGCGTCGTTGCATGCTCGGAAGTTGGAGTCTTCGTGGTCGAGCGGGACAACACGTTCATCACAGAAGAAGATTTCCCTGGGAGATATAGAGCATGCAGTCAGCAACACGGCCGACGGAAGATTGGAAGCCTATAAATATGAGACGAAGCGTGAAGGCCATGGAGGTTTCCCTTAGCTGTGCCTACCCTTATCTTCCAGGTGGCAATCCCTAAACTCCTTATCTCCAGATTTTCAGCACCTCGCTATGCATCATGGATTCATTAAAGGCTGGGTTGGCACCTCTATCGTATTTGCATTCGTCGTTGCAAACAAGAACGGCATTCATAGACTTGTCATCCTCGCCAACTCCCAACCGTGAAATCTCCTTTCCACATCCACGTCCACACGTCCATCACCAGTGGAAAACCCGGCCAACGCGACTCACCATTTATCCCACTGAACACCTTCCTGACCAATCAAACCCTTCAAGTTGTTGGGAAGACTACCTCCACTGAGCGCCAATGTAAACTTTCCCCGCTTCTCGATAGCATCCTTTTGCGCCTTTACGACAAAGTTGGCGAGCGAGTCGACGAGTTTCGAGGTGTCGGGGAACGAGTAGAATACGGGAGGTGCGGGTGGTTGAGGTGGCATTGTGGATGGTATTGGTTGATTTGGATGCGCAAAGAGTGTGTATTGACGGTAATTGGAGAAAGTAACTCTTAATTGGAACAACGAAGGCAGAGATAGCGAGAAGAGAGCCAACAAGCAGGAATCGTCATCAAAGGCCCGCTTAAACTGGCTGACCTTTAACACGCGCGCGCCTGAGTAGGCTGTTCTTCAGAGGCGCAAAAAAATGAATGATGACTGTCTTCTGTTCACCCGTATATAGCCGATAAGACAGCTGATTTTAATCTCTCGAACGAGTAATGATATACGGCAAAAAGGTGGAGACGGACCGTACTGTCGAGTGGCCATGCAGTATATACCTCTTCATTTTGCAGGATGATAGACATTCAACATAAACGTTGCCCAGAACAGATTTATTGACAGAAGAAAGGAGAAAGACACTATGACGCAACATGCACGACGGAGAAATGCCACGCCATTTCCATGCGTAATCAAGAGTAATGGGGTAAAATACAGTACCGGAACGGGTAGACTATACATCCTCTATCTATATGCTACACGACTCTACCATCTGCATAACTCTAGACCAATCGCAGCCTCCCCTCGCGTTGTTCACTAGCACGTAAACTATCCCGTTCTATTGGCAAACCCGCGGATTCTTCCTCACCGGCATCCCCTGCTATCGTCGACGAAGACGCGTTGTTGATCGCCTTTATCGGTGTAATGAGGGACTCGAAGACCTCGCCGATCTTGTGTGATAGTTCTCCGCCTTCTCTGACGAGCACCTGTTTATGCAATGAGTAATCAGCGAGAAGGCAGGCTTAATGCAATCGCGGACGAGCTGGCTACGTACGAATACTACTTCAACGGCAATTAGCACGATGATGATCAACTCCATTCGATGGCCAGACGCCTAATTCGACCCCGAAAGATTCGTCAGTCGTGTATGGCATGAATTGCGTCGTCCAAACTCACCTCGGTCAATAACGCACGAAGCGTGCTTTGCACTTCACTTGCATAGTCAATCTTTTGGTTGATGGTATCTATACGCTCCTTCATCTCGAATTCTGTGGATACGGCATCAAAGTATGCTTTAACGGGTAAAGGTGAAACAGAGTCAGCCAATGCTGTAAAGACCTCAAGCTGAAGCCGATACTCACCCTCTAGTTGTGGTTCAGACCAGTAAATCTATTCACCCAAGCGCGGGAGTCAGGAAAGCGAGGCTGCAACCGCGAGGCCACCTCACTCACCTCGGGCGTATCCTCCAACCCACCACCACGGAAATTCACAGCCTCCCTCAAAACCATCAACTCGCCAATCTTCCTAATTACTTCTTTCCTTCCCAACGGCTGTTTCCCCCACACTTCCAACATGTGCGGAACCTTGCTCACGCTTTCCAGGTGTGCGTCGAGTTTTGCTTCCAACGCTGACAAGGCGGACGATCGGGCAAGGGAGAGGGAGAGTGTGTACCGTGTGAGGAGAGCAGCGTAGGTTGGTGACGGTGTGAATGTTTGGAGTTCTGGTGCGCGGCCTAGGAGGATGAGATTTCCCTTGATCCGGGTTTCCCTGTGGGTTAGCAGCCAGCGTGCGAAAGGTGTCAGTGGCCATGCAAAACCATGAAAATGACAGACACGTACTCGGTGGGATCCACCACAAAATCCACTTCCTCCGTTTGAACACGGTCGAACTTTAGTGTCCCGACTTCAGTCATCGCCGCTGGATTTCGAATGACTTCTCGCAGAAACCTCCGTCCTTCGGCCGGTGTCAGACCCCATGTCACAAAACTACCACTTCGGAACACCCAAATTTCTCCATTTTGCCCCTGGTCGAAGGAAGCGAGGGCACGATGCCTTGCTGATGGAGTTGAACTCGAGCCACCATTGCCGTTGAGCAGTTCAGGATGCGAAAGATCGGATGCAGCCTCATAATGGTCCCTATCCTCATACGTCGTATCCTCAAGCACATTCGTCGTATTCCAATCTGAAATAACAATCGCTTGATCCGAACTCGCAGAGATACCAGGTACGCCAAGTGCTCCGGTATTTGAAGCCTCCTCAAGCGCCGTCGACCATTTCACATTCAACTCGCGCAACTGCTTGGCCAACTTGTCCAGGTCGTACCGCTCCGCAGTGGAATACGCTATACATTGGAGTAAAGGACCTCGTGTAGGTGGTGGATTCGAACGCAGGTCTTGCGAAGCGATAACTTGACGCCGTTTCGTGGATTTGGGAGTAGCGCTGCGGGTTGGATCGGTAGGCGGGAGTGTGGCTGCTGTTGCAGGACCCGTACCAGAGGACGTGCGTTTTCCAAACGAGGCCGAGGGCTTTGCGATAGGTGCAGAGCTATGCCTTGCACTTGCTCCAGCTTGAATCGAGGCTTGTGTCCGGGTGCTCGAAGATGATAGTCGGTGCGTCGAGAGAGTGGCTGCTGTCAATGAAGCAGTACGACTCTTTGAATGCAGTCCAAACGGCTGCGATTTCGTCGGTGCGTTCAGACCGCAGTAACGTGAAATCTGGCGAGAAATTACGTTGCGGAACATGTTGTATATCGTTTCGCCCTTTTACTGAGCTTGAAAGACGGATGACGGATAAGGCTAAAGTTTGCAGAACAAGGTCTTGGTTGCTAATAATTCTTTGATAGCCCGGAGAAACGAGCTAGGAAACGCCGAAGCTCGATCGGTGGGTATTACGTCAGCCGTGACTTACGTAAGCCTGCCCTAAAATGAAGGGCGCGTCTGTAGCGGGGAGGTATATTCGGGACCTGATTACAGTACAAGGTTGACAGCACGTCGCTGGGGAAAGAGACTGCTTGATACCACATTAGAGCTATCACCTATCAGCAAGATACACCAAGCAACGCGCAGTCTGCAGTGCGAAGTTGTAGTGGCGGGACGGGAGAAGGCTTAGACCGAACGGGAACTTGCTGCAGTGAGGGGCAAGAATACTGTAGCAGACATCAGATCAACTTTGTTCAGCATGTCATGTGAACGAGCTGTTCACCGTCATCCTTCATGGTCCAAGCCCAAGCTCATGCCGATACCGTAGAAAGAACGCTCTGCGGGAGAGGCTTAAGACTGCTCTTTGGTACGTGACAATGCCATTGCGGCTGGGACCAACCCATGCAGTGTTCAATCGGCGCAAGAAGGAACCCCTCCGACATGAATCCCCTCCGTCGAGGACCCTTCGTAACGTTCCAATCTGCTGCGGGCCCTCTACGCAGTCAACCCTTGGCAGCACTTCCAAGTAGCGGCATATAAAATTATGTCTCCTGGACCTGCATGAGCTCCTGCATGGTGCACCTTGTGGTGCGCTCTCGAACATCGGGGGGCCAGCGCTGTGCACTCTTTCGGGCAACTCCTGATACACTTGCTGGTGCTGTCCTAGTGTATATAGCAAGCATCGATTTGTCGGCATTACACCCCGTATCAAGATCCGCAGCCGGCTTCCGGCAGCCGAAAATGGCACCCTGCACTACCTGAGCAAAATGCTGACCCTAATCTGAGTGTAAACTCTGATGGAAAAATCTGTTTTTCCCCCAAGAAAGACGGAATTGTAATCTCTTAAGTGACCCTGATTTCGACTAAATTCGCTCTTGGCAAGTAATTTCTGGTCCCGAAGCTCCGGAAGATATGTCCAATAGTGCGACATTTAGGCTCGAAGAGAGACTTGGGCCGACCCCTCCGGTCCGCTCTGCCTCGCTCGTAACTCGTAAACCATTTCATGATCGCTTGGTAGCTCGTTTCGATCTGAAACCGAATCAAGGGATAGTCCTAGTTGATAGCGCGGATAGACGTCTATCAACCATTTCTCCGGAGAATCGAGGCCTTTCGTTCGTTGGACAGCCTCTTGTCTTTCCTTTCGATGTCGATGACGTCGAATTATCAATCAATCTTTCCCCTTTGCCGTGTTGTTCGCAAGCAACCTGCATCGAAAGGCAGACGATAGACGAAATCCGCCAAGTGATATGACTACCCGTAGCTGCGAGCGAACATGCGAACAACAACCTTTTAGAAAATGACATGTCGACGTGGGCGGTGCACTTGTTTAAGCCTTTTTCGTGCTACAACTGCTGCCTTTGGCACCATCCCTATACCTCTTGGCGCTTGCGCACTTCCATCGACTGCGCATTGAATGCCGAACGCAAAATATGATCATACGGCGTTGCACCGAGTCTGAGAGTTTCCGCTCGTATTTCTGCCTTTCATTACTTACAGCTTTACTCACCACCTGACTACTGATCGCATACACAACTTTCTCGATCTACAGTTTCCGCCCTCTAGATTTCTCGTGGCTGTTCTCCTCTTGGCTTCCCTCCACAATATTTTTAGTCTCGCAACTTGTGCTTCTTCTGCGATCCTTTCACAGGCATAAGCCACACTTCCTTTTCAGGGTCACGATTGTTGAACACAAGATCGTATATATAAAGATGACCCATGTCCTCCACCTCGTCTCCGGCTCTATTTAACACTCTCCTGTCCACAACGATTTGTCCCCTTGCCAGTCTCAAAATCTCAAACACTCAACAATGCAGATCACAGCTCTCTTCACCGCCCTCCTCGCTACTGCGTCCATCGCGGTCTACGGTCAAGCTGTTGACATGGCTTATGTTACCGCTGTAATCCAAGCCTTGAAGTGAGTTTGAGTCTCTGGCGATGGCGCATTCGGGAAAAGTTACTAAATTCGCTTTAAATCATCAGCGCTGCCAATTTGACTTCATTGGCTGGCGCCGCTCAGGCTGTCGCCAATAGCACCGAAGGAGCTGCGTTCCTTGCTGCATTGCCCGGCAGCAACAAGACACTTCTGGCACCAACGAATGAGGCATGTTCGAGGCATCAGCATGCCGAAATTACCACAATCTGACCTCTTCTCCGTCCCTAGGCATTTGCTGCTGTTCCCGAGTCCGTTTCGAGCAACACCACTTTGCTCGCCAACATCCTTTCGTGAGTTGTGTTTTGCCTTGCGACCTACAAACCCCGACAGCGCGACTCATTGCTTCATCTTTTAGGTACCATGTTTTGAACACCTCCGTCAGCCCAAGTCAAATCGCAAAAGACCCAAGTCACACCATTGCCCGGTCCTTGTACAACAACATGATGTTGCCGGCAAACCGGTGAGTACCACAACCACTTCGCCACTGCCAGCGAATGCCCCTAACCCTCGTCGCATTCTCTCTAGATCCCAAGCTGTTGTCTTCAACTTGGCCAACAACACTCAGACTGGCAACCAGAGCCTCGCGTTCCCCTACCAGAACAATGCGACTGTCTTCGGTTCCGCTACGCCCGTGTCAGCCGCCAACTTTATGATCTACCCGATCAACTCGGTACGCGGTCAGCGATCAGAGGTCATTTGAGAGTTAGATGCTCACCACCTTTCAATGTTAGGTCCTGTCTCTGCCCGGAACTTTGGCCGAAGTCGCGACTGCCGCCCTTCCGTCTTTGGCAGGATTGGTCACCCAAGCTGGTCTGCTCGAACCTCTTTCGTGAGTGGTCGTGGAAATGCGCCTCCCCGCACCCAGCATCGTACTTATGAGTGCCTGGTTCCGATTTCTCCCTCTAGGCAAATCAAGGGTATCACAGTGTTCGCTCCCAATGACGCTGCTGTCTCTGCTGCTGGCGCTCTAGTTGGCACCTTGAATGAGACCCAGATCCAAACTGTCTTGGCCAACCACGTAAGTTTCGCATTGCAAATCAGCTTAGTTTTCGCAATTCCCATCTTATCCCCTTCTTTTACAGGTCATCAACGGAACTGTCGTCTATTCGACCCTCTTGGCCAGCGCCAACTACACTTCCGCCGGAGGTGAACCTTTCAAGTTCATGACCAACGCCACTGGAGCATTCGTTACTTCAGGCAACACCACCGCACAAATCCTTGCTGCTGATATTCCTATCGCCAACGGAGTCGTCCACATCATCGACCGAGTTCTTGCCAACCCCGTCGGAAACACTGCAGCTGCTGAATCCGCCGCGTCCAGCTACGCCTCTCAGGCTACAGCGACTACTTCCGGTGCCGCAGGAGCGGGAGGCGTTGTTGGTCCTACATCAGCTATGGGAAGTGCGGCTAGTTCGGGCGCAGGACCCGCCGCTACTTCGGCCGGTGCGTCTGGTGCCATGTCCTTGTCCTTGTCGTCCGGCCTTGTTGGTTCTGCTGTAGCCATCTTCGGTATCTTGGCTGGTGCCGCCCTCATCTAGAAAACGGGTCTTTGATCTTGTAGATAACTTGACATACAGTTCGAGCAATTTAATAATAGTTTGGTTCTGAATCGTGTCGCAAGATCGCACGTTTGATTCCCGGAGTAACGCGCCAGTTGCTAGCCAAGTCAAGCGACCGTGCGTAATGTAATCGCACCTTTGGTCATGTGCGTACATGGTCCATGGGTGTCGGACATGTTGTGGATCCATGCATGCAAGTAATAATGATAGGTATACTATACTACATCTACGCAAACGACACACGCGAGCTGTCGTGCGCGTAAGTCAATCTCTCTCCAACGTCACCACATTACCACCCAGTCCAACCGACACTAAGGCTACCCTCTAATCCCCTACAGCTCCTGATCGATCCACCCTTCGTACGCATATATACCAGCAAACACTAAGAATGCCACAGCGCCGACAAGAGTGATCGTCCGTACGCTGATTCTCGTTGCGAGTAGACGACCGCCGAGAACGCCGATTCCCGTGCATATAAAGTGGCCGAGGATTGTGCCGAAGGCGACAACCGAGATGTCCTGCAGGGCGGGCAGGCAAGAAGGTCAGCGATACACAATAGAGATAAGGCGGACCCAAACTCACGTTCACACCCGCCAATGCTATCGTCGCTATCTGACTCCTATCGCCCCATTCCCCGAGAAAAGTCAAGATGAACGCCTGGGCAAATACTGGGGAAAAGAACAAGCCGCAGAAATTCCTCGTCGACGATTTCAGGTTTTTCGCTGATAAACGGTCGGATTTTGATTTTGTAGACAAAGGGGCAGAAAGTGGATGGCCCCGCGTGTGTGTTTTGTTTCCTAATGTTGTACGTTCCTCCATCCCATACGCCTCGCCATCGCCGAGGGCATGACCTTCCTCCATATCCAACACCTCTTTTCGTGCTCGGGAATCTACCATGCCTTCTTGCTCCTCTTCTAGCAGTTCATCCTCGACTTCGCGCATCTCTTCTTGAATATGTGACGAGCCAGCCGGGATTGCAAAGCCTTCTTGCAGCATCTTTAGGCCGAATACGAGGAAGAGGAGTGCGGCGATGTAGTGTGTCCATTTCTGAGGGTGAGCAAATGGAAAGCGTCAGCGAATGATCGGCGGGGACGAGACAAATACATTGAAAGCGGCAGAGAGCCGAGGCAACCTAGCGAACCGATCAAGGCTGTCGCTCATCACCACAACTGCTCTTCGCCAGCCAAAAACATCCTGTCCAGCCCATAATCCAAGACGCCTCCAACGCGCGCCGGTCGGAAAAACGGGAAACCAAGAACGGTGTCCAGTCGTCCCAAACCTCACGAGTCCATTCTACGCTAATGCAGTTGGCGGATGCGACTTCAACTTGGCCTTCATGTGACTTCAGTTGGCCTCCGTACGACCGTCTCAGGAATTCCAAAGCGCTGACTCTCGGGCGGAATACACCGCCCTCGAAAGACCCTGCTGCTCGCGCTTGTGCACTCGATGTAGGCGACTACGCTCGGCCGTCCTGCAACGGCCTCGAGAAGACAATAATCTCGCGTCCGCTCGACTGAGTCTCGGCCTGTGCCCCCGAAAGAGTCTTTCTGACTCGTAGCCTGCGGCGCAGGAGTCTCTTGTCGCTCAACAACCCCATCTCCACTGAATTCTCCGCTCCGACATCCGGCCTCGCTCAACTCACCGCCGGCACCAACCCCAAAATCACCTTTCCCATTGCGGCACTCAAGATACTCATCACCATTAAACTCGCAAACGCGCCTGTGAATACGGTCATTCGTGGATGGCGGGTGGCCATGATGGCTGCTATGAGGAATGTTTTGTCGCCTATGATTTGAGAAGCGCAGCGATAAGGCGAGGCGAGCGAAGTGAAGTGAAGAGTGAGGAGAGGAGGAGAGGAGTGAGGAGGGCAAGCAAAGTAAAATGTCAGCCATACGACACGACCACTCTCCCCTCCACGCCCAAAGAGCAGAACAACATACCGATCTCGCTGACAAGAATCATAACAAACGACTGCGTGAGGGCCTCTGAGAGGAAGGAAACTCGAATCAGCCATTGCTTTGCTCGTCGAGGGAAGAGAGGACGTACCCAATGGAGTACCCTCGGTTGCGGGAACGTCCATCCTGTACGCCTAGCCTATCCTATCCTTGGCTATCAATTCGAGATCAACCAGGGTATGTAGCGTTCCTCTTCCCTTTTTCCTTTCTAGAGTGGTCACTAGCGTTACTGGGATACTGAATAAATTGAAGGATAACAAGCCCCAAGGAATCAAGGAAGAGCAGAAACGTTTGAGCTGCTGGCTGCGACAATCTCGTCGACTTTGGAAGCGGTGCCTCCATATCTTTCTAGGCAATAGAAATTATAAAACAGTCCGCTATATGTCTGTAATTTGGGCGCAAAGAGATACCGAGCGCACCTGCCCCGTAGACAGCGGGAGGGTATATCGATGTGCTGGTTCTTCTCCATTCTCCTTCGATGTTTGTCGTTGTCGTAGTGACCTTTCCTGTCATTCTCACGCACCAAGCACTAGACGGAAACAACAATGTCACGACAGGGTGAGCTTTGCTGTACCTTTTGCCAGGCCCATTCACCTCCCTGCTGACCCAAACCTCGGCTCCGCTTCGCAGACCGTGCAACAACAGAACGAAACGCAAAGATCTTGCGCGAGTTGATCAAACAGCCGGATAACAAGCTTTGTGCGGATTGCAAGAAGAATGGTAAGTTTTCGCTATTTGCTGCACATCGGTGGTTGTTTGGTGTCGGTGTTGCGTGTGGTCGGCGGGCTAATGAGTTGGAAACTTGCGCGTAGATGCTCGGTGGGCAAGTTGGAACATGTACGTCTCCTCTCTTTCCCCTTTCTTTCTTCCTTCCTTCCGAGTAATAAACTCATCATACACCTTGTGCGACGAGCAGCGGCTGTTTCGTCTGTATCAGATGCTCAGGGATCCATAGATCAATGGGCACGCATATCAGTCGCGGTACGTCGTCCCATCTACCTACTAAACCTCCTCCTTACGCCTGCTTTACCAAACGTGAAAAGGACGTATCCCTGATCCATCCGTCTTGCGCGTGTGAAAATAGTGAAATCCGTGGATTTGGATATTTGGCAGCCGGAACAGATCGAGGTACGTACGGCCCTTGCCTTTCCCCTCCGACCAGGCAGCGCAGTCCGATGCTCATCGCTACTGATGCTGATACTATCACTCGAACGCGGGATGGACGATATAGCATGTCAAGAAATGGGGTAATCGACGAGCCAATATTTATTGGGAGGCGCATTTGAAGCCCGGTCATGTTCCGCCAGAACAGTAAGTCGCCCCGTCCTCTTCCCTTCTTTCTCTTTCTCGCTCCTTCACCTTCCATCTTCCGGCTCACACATACTCACCTTTGGATCGCTTCTACCCCTTTTTCGCTTCCCCTTCGCGCTCCCTCCTCTCTCTCAGCAAAATCGAATCCTTTATTCGCTCGAAATACGAATCCCGACGATGGGCGATGCGACAAGCAGTACCGGACGACCCGGCGGTACTTGATACCCCTAACCCGAACGCCGAACAACAGTCGTCGGAGGGCGTGGATGATGGACGGACGAATGCGAGGCACGGCGATGAAAATGGATCAGGTGCAAGACGTACTGCGCACCCGTTGCTTTCTACCTCTGCTGCAGGTGCAAGGGCAACGCCCAGCCATCGCTCACACCATCAGCCTCCTCCTTACACCACTGCTGCGCCACCAAAAGCAGCCTCCTCAAGACCGACACCGACACCGACATTCGACCTACTAGGTGGCGATCTTACGGATCTACAACCGACTGCAACGGCAACGGGCCCTGCGCCACCTGTTCCTGGTAATCGACCAACTGCTGCGCACCCTGCTCAAACGCAGACGCAGCGGCAGCCGGAATTGGCTGCTGTAGTTGACACGAGCACAACGAGTAAACCAACGTCCAATGGCGCCGCAGGAGCAGGAGCGGGGTTATTCGACCTTGATTTCCGACCGCCTACGTCCACGACGTCCACTTCCAATCCGGGGTTCATGAACCCGCAGAGCCAAAAGCCTAAATCTAGTATGAATGACATCATGTCCCTCTTCTCGTCCTCGTCCTCGCCGTCGCCATCTGCGCAAGCACAGGGCGCTTCCCTGGCGAATGGGAATGGGAATGGCGGTGTCGGTGGATTCAGCTCGCATTCTTATGCGCCTCCACCTCAGCAACAGCAGCAGCCACAGCAATACCAATCACAGGCGATCTACGGCGCTCCCGGATCATCAAACGCCCCTCCTACGCTCGTCTCCCCTGGGAACGGACAAGCCGGATACGCTACTTGGTCTGCGGGAGCGAATGGGATCACATCTTCTTCCGCTTCACCGTATGCAGCTGGGACTGGGACAGGAGGGTTGACGATGGGGATGGAAGCGATGGGTTTGAATTCCTCTGGAGGTGCAGGCGCGGGCGGGGCTGATGTTTGGGCTTCTTCTTCTGGGAATGGCGCGGGGCAAAAGGTAAGTCCCTTTCTGGAACAGCTACGAAAGAGTTGTGCAAGCGCCATTTGACTGATCAAAGCCCTGTCCTGTGTTGTGTTATTAGGTCACGGATCATGCGCAATCGCAATCTCAATCTCAGCGACAGCCATATGCGCAAGCGCAACCCGCTACGAGTCCGCAGCCGACAACCGCAGCACCGGCGGGGAACAACCATTACTTTTCTTCGGCAGATGTATGGGGTTCTCCCAGCGGGGGAGCGGCGAATGGCTCTCAGACGACTTATGGGAACGCGAATTCCAATGCTGTTGATGATGGACGATTCGGTGGTGCTGTTAGTGGGCAGACCGCCCAGGCGGGGAACAGCAATACGGTGAACGCAATTAATGATGATCCGTTTGCGAATATCTGGAAGTAATGTCCATTACAAGTTGGCAGGGACGAGGGAAAGGTGGCGTGGGCTTTTGCATGCGATTATTGTGACGTAGTGATCGACGTGGGCATTCAGGGCGCAGACATGTGCTGCGGCACATGGGCGGATGCGATAGGGGGGAAGTGAAAGATGGCGTCGGGTATCGCGTGGTCGTGAATGATAGGGCGCATGCGTTGCGGAAAGTCGGTTGTATATCAGAAAGCATTCTACAGAATATACATTATGGGTTGTACAACCGGCGGCTTGCTTCGAGCCGGCGAGAACTCCAGCGACAGTAACATGAAGATGGCTGTTCGTATCACGATCGTTTGCCCTTTTTACTATAGGGCTGCGATCGTGGATCAGGCCGAGATTCCTTTTTGGCACCGCAGGAGCACAAAGCCCGCTGTTGAGCTGCATGCGCGGGATCCATGTACCATGCTAGCGCCTCTGTGGAAGCAACATGAATAGCCGGACCCAGCGTGTCTCGATTCGCAAATCCAATTCTTTCGCCATGCCATGTGACTGCCACCAACATAACGTAAAGATCTATGAGCTGCAGGCATTGCAGAACAGAATTCATCGAGGAAAGAGACACTTACTTTGACATGTCCACGTAGTGTCCGATCTATGTTTGTCGACTATCAGGCCAACACAATGCTTTTCCCGTTGTCGTTTTTCCAACACTTGTCGAGGATGCAGGCTCTGCAAGTCTGGTAAAGGTATACCCGCCAAATGCGTGACGCAGCTGATATCGAAGACCACCTTGGGCCCTCGTTCCCATGACCACCCGCTGTCAATGAAGACACAAGCGAAAAGAAGCTTGAAAGCGACATCAGCCGGCTATACATTGACATGTGGTGGGATGTCAGCAGAATGATGGGGAAACAGCAGAGAAATTGCAACTTGCGTTGTCTGACGCCAGGTCTTTATCTTTTGTCTGTGGCTCCTTGGTAATGTGCTTGTTTTGCAACTTGGTCAATTCAGTAGGGCGGCTAGCCTGAAACTTGTCACCAAACACCCGGTGGAGGCCCATTTGCGTTATAATTCGCATGGTCACTTCCTGTCAACAGCCAAACAAAGGCTGGGTAAGTCTAGAGAACGATTATGAGGATTGCCAAGGCGACGAACAGGGCGGGTATAAAAGGCCTGCAGAAACCCATACTTTGTCAGCCAGGGAAAGCACCAGTCTCGAAGAGTGTGCTTACTTTTACTTCGCTGAACCAACCTTCGGTCTGATCAGGATACTTTGCGTACATCCACTCTGCAAGCACTACCGCGCCGACCATCGTCAGTCCTACAGCCAGCTCGTAAATTCGGCCACTCACGATGATTGTATACTGCGATTCCCAACCTGAGTAGCACATGCTCGAATGCAGGATCCGAGGAGGGTATACTTTTCAGGCGAGTCTGTTGTCACGAAACCCATATGTCAGCAGCTGAGCGCATGAAAATGGAGCGAATCGCTTACAACTGCAAATGCGAAAAGTGCCCGGTTCGAAAATTCATAGGACGTAAGCTGTCCAAACAAGGTGATCTGCTCATCGGACACGGTGGCACTGAAGTATGCAGCCAAATCGGGTGACCCCAGCTGTGACAAATTCACAAAGTCGACGGGGATCTGAAACTCGAAACCGAGATTGGTGAATACCCGAAAGATGTTCTCCATGCTGTGACTTAAAGCATAAGCTCCGACGACGCTCTCCATGATATCGGCAATTCCCTGAAACCCGTGTTTCAATGAATCAGTTCGAGGCTTAGTCATAAGGAGCCACACTCGCCCACTAACCTTGAGACCGATCCTGAAAATTGATGGTTTGAAACAATGGGTCTTGCCAGGATCTTCTTTGAGCGAAACGGGGATCCAAACTTTACTGTTGACTCCTTCCGCACGGATATACTTTGTCACTCCAGATCGTTTCGCTGCGAGATTCAATGCCTTGTTTTCCACGATCGCTTTCTTCAGAGCGTTGGCCTCGGGAACGGAAAGATCGTTCCGAGTCTGAAGGTAGTAGGCGTATATAGCTGCTACAAGGCTGCATACCGAATCTCCTATAAAAGCCTATTAGCACTCCATGTAGTGAAATACGTCTCTTCACTCACCAAACCACTCCAACAACTGGTACGTAGTGCCCGTCCCAGCTTTCGGCAGTGTGATCGCTTGCAAAGCCAGAGTCGTACTCATTCCCCGAATGTGGTATGCATTAATGAGTTCTTTGGCGACGAGAACGTGATCGAGTCCTAGGAATAACGCAGGTAGAGCGTAAAGCGAGTGATACGTGCTGGTGAAAGACATCTTTAGCTAGTAGACCGTGGAATGATGCTAGAATGCAATTACCTTAGCGAGACGTTGCAGATCTGGATCAGCTGGGGCACAACGACTGTCACGGAGAAACCTTGATCAGCTCTGAAACGTTGGGATGGCAGTAATCCTCGAATACGGTGTCGAACATGCCTTATACCTACAATGCGAGCGGAGCGAAGAAACCGGACGAATTCCCTGGGACAAGTCGTACGCCGTTTCCACTTCAAAAATCGGCTGATCCTCCCAAACATCCTCCATCCTACTCTCCAACTCATCCCTCCATTTCCTCGGCTGAACGGACATGATGGGAACGACGGAGCCACGGCACCCATCAATCCCCTCGAGTCGCGAACCAGGACAGAGGTCCGAACGAACACCGACGACCTGGAATCGAGTGGAGCTGTCAGTGAGATGATAGCCGAAAAGGCCATCATCCACGAGAGCTTTCAGACGAATCTCATCGGTGAGTTCTTGCCGTTCAAGTGGTCTTCCTTCTGCAGCGGCAAATGCGTTGACTTCTTCCCAGTCAATCGAGTCTTCCGCGGCGTGGTCTGCAGTTGTTTTCGCGTTGTTGTGTAATATCGGTAGAATCAAGTACGGCATATCGGATTTTGGGAGCTCGAATGTCGTTTCCTTTGCCATGATTTTCATCAGATTGTTGGTGTACTGCCTGACTTTGGTGAAATTTTCGAAACCGGTCAAGTCGACAGGAGGGCCGGGTTGACATTTGAAGCTATACCGTGGAGCCAGTACATACGGTAAAGGCGGGTTGAAGACGGGTAGCGTGTCCGTGTCAGTCCTGATCGGTATAGGTTTCTTGGTCAAGAAACATAGCGTTCGATATCTGATAGGGTTTGACGTGGTCGTTGCTGATGACTGTCCCGCGGCATCGTGCTTGTCATTAATATTTTCGATATCGACTATCAATGACGCAAACAAACGTCGTTTGATGGGCACACACTTGTTCCAGTACTTTGCATGTTTGACAGGGACTTCGTTCTCTTCGAGGTCATCTTGGTGCAGTGGCGCAGCATGACTTATGCCTCCTGTTTTCTTCTTGCGCCGACTTGATCGAGGAGTCTCCAAGGGAGCGTCGAACGCTGGACGCAAGGGAAGGCTGGGATGGATAGGGTTACTCTGAGGTGCAGCTGCCGAGGGCTGCAAAATCAAGGCGAGTATATCATTGCTGACCGATCCGACATGTGGAGTAGGAGCACTTTTTTCCTGCTGCGTACCGGCGTCGTGCTTTGCCCCGAGTTCCTGCCGCTGATATGGCGTAGATGCATTTTGCAATCTGTCCTTTCGGGTTTCTTTGTGCTGTTTAGGCATGATGTTGATCTTCTCGAGGATGATGATATTGTGGCTTTGTTTGGGTCTGCATTAGAAAATCGTTCAAACGTGACCGAGAAGGCAGTCGGGCTTACTAAAAGCTGCTATGACACCCTTGCTGTCTCAGCTCAATCAGGAATGACTACCTCACGTCATCAAGCGAGAGAGATCGTTCCGCAGTGTTATTAGTGAGATGCTGAGAGAATTGCGCACTGTGTATGCTATCGGCAAGTGGCAAGTGTCAGGCCTCTCGTTCAAGAAAAACTGAAGGGGATGAGGTGACGATGATGAAATGATGAGTTGATGAGTGAGCAATAATTCTGAAGCAGCCGTGCCGATCGCCGTTTACGAATAGCTTTCTGTTTCTGAAATGAATTGTCAACAACCCGAGCGAACCTAGTGAAGGCTCAACAGTTCGCACATGTGCAACCACCAGCAGCTTGTGTCGGGACGAGACGGGACGAGCTCTTGTAAATAGAGTCCCTCGACGAAGATCATGTATTCTGGTAATTATATAGTCTCCAAAGTCTACAGGTTATGTGCGGGCTCGTTTGAACTAGGTCGCGACTAAACAATTGGCCGTTCAGACGAGCCCTCAATCTTTCGAGTACCAAGAGCCATAACAGGACAACCACACTCAGATGTCGAATGTCTATACTGTAATGAATAACTGCAGGTTGTATGTTGAAGGTTTCTCAAGCTGTTTCCCATGCCTAGGTTGCTGAATCCTCGCAGAGGCAACAGGGTCGAGGGAAAACGAGACAGAGACAAAGCAGCAAATATCTTTGATACCGTCGCGATTCGATCAACTTTTCAGCATTTTTCGATTAACACGTGCCCAAAACTTGCAACCCTTCCTTTCGTTTGCCATCCGGCCCTGGACGTCGTTGGCACCTCGCAAGCTACCTCGCACCTCGAGGTTTCGTCGCTAATCAAAACGTTTGATATCGCTATCAATCTTGTACCCACTTGTCGTTCTTTCCGACGACCCACCGACACCCGGCAAGATCCAACCAAAATGTCCAAGCTCTCTGCTTCAAGCGTGCGATCCAGCATCAAGACCGTCTTGTTCGAGTCTTCTTTGGAAGCTCACAAGCAAAAGAACGAAGATGGTTCTCTCGCCGGCAAGAAGCGAAACTTTGTCGAGACCATCGAGTTGCAAATCGGTTTGAAGAACTACGACCCCCAGCGTGACAAGCGTTTCTCCGGAACCGTCAAGTTGCCCTACGTTCCCCGACCTCGAATGTCGCTCTGCATTTTGGCCGATGCCGCCCACGTCGATCAGGCCAAGCAGATTGACTTGGAGTACATGACCGTTGAGGATTTGAAGAAGTGAGTGACGGGATTCGAGGGTGGTGATGCAGAATGGGACGTATGCTGATCCGGCGTTCTCCCTTGTAGGCTCAACAAGAACAAGAAGCTCGTCAAGAAGCTCGCCAAGAAGTACGATGCTTTCTTGGCTTCCGAAGCCTTGATCAAGCAGATCCCTCGTCTGTTGGGTCCTGGTCTCTCCAAGGGTAAGTCGACGCTCTGCCCGTGGTTCAGCCGTCTTCACATACTGATACCTCTCCCTCTTCACAGCCGGTAAATTCCCTACCCCCGTTTCGCACACCGAAGACCTCCAGAAGAAGGCCATCGAAGTCCGATCCACCATCAAGTTCCAGTTGAAGAAGGTCTTGTGTTTGGCTGTTGCCGTCGGTCACGTTACCATGTCCGAGGACGAAGTCATGTCCAACGTCATGTTGTCCATCAACTTCTTGGTCTCTTTGCTGTAAGTGTCGATGCACCAAAAGAGTTGACTGTCCTACGGGTGTCTGACTCCGCGTGTTTGCCTCTTATAGCAAGAAGCAATGGCAAAACGTCAAGTCGTTGCACATCAAGTCCACCATGGGCAAGCCCCAGCGAATCTTCTAAACGTGTGCTCATCAACTTTTCTGTTGTTTGACACATGGATTGGATTGGATGGAGTTGGAAGGGCGCAGATCATCAATCTCGAGAGAAAGGCGACTACATGTTCTTCCTAACGATCCACAAGCTTTCGCACGCTATACCCAGGTTGTACCTCTGTTTTTTTAGCACGTACAACTGAGGGGAGCTAGGGACATGTTCATTATTTGATTGATGTTTGGTGCTGTTTTTGTCGTGGTTGCCATTCCTTTTGCCCATATTCGAGTGTCCTTGCAAGACGTAGACCTACCTCTCTGCTCGCCTCGCCACATTCCAAATTCCCTGGATGTCCTTGCAGCCGTTGGTGCGGGTCCGATTATAACCTTTGTTCGTAATTTAATGTCCAAACGCGTGTAGATGGCAGTATAACGGTTCGGACGTCCCTCGATACGTTGATTTAAAGCAGAGTATAGCAGCTACTAGCAGCCACCTTGTTGGTTTGCCTTATTGATCTGCCTTATCGTCCGCTCCTCGAGCTGAACGCATTGGCAGTCACCCCACGCATGTCTCAAACCTGCTTACCTAATGCAAAACGGATGAGATTGCTATTCGAGCTCGAACAGCGAGTTCGATACGTCATGAATACAACTCGTGTTGCTACAGTACTACCAAGTAGAGAAAAGACAAGGCCACCAACGCTGATATACCGTACACACTGGTTGGCAAATTCACTTGCCTTTCATGTACAGTCCCAATCACCCTCCTCCAGGCGCCCGCCAGGCCTCACCGCTCGCCAACCAGTCCACGCTTCCACCACAGCAGCAGCAACAGCCGATCCCAGTACGACAACAGATCATCGAGTCATTGTTCAACAAGATTGGCCCGGATGGACAGCGGGAAGAGACACTGATTGCGCACCTCAAGGTATGGGAGGATGCGACGCCTGGTACGATGGTAGGACCAACGGATATGGATGGGAGGAAGCAGAGGTATTTAATGCTTGCCGGTTAGTGTTTGCTTGTCTTTTTGTTGTAGGCTAAACCGAATCTCAAACGCAATCTGCCATATCCAGTACACCGGTCGGGAAAGGTATATCTGCACAAGGCAAAGCGGAATCAGAACATGAGCTTTTCAAAGGGCAAGACCTGGAATTTAGAGGATTTGCGAGCGGTGGAAGTTCTCGACGTACGTGTCCGACTATCTTAAATCGTCGTTTGATACCACAAGCTAAAGAAATTGCCAAAAAAGCACAACTTTTTCGCGCTGACCATGACGAGCAGGACGTATACATGGCAAACCGAACGACTTCCGGAGCAACACGCCTTTTTGCAAAACATTATCAGAGTATATGCAAAGTACACACGAGGAAAGACCCCTCAGTTGATCGGTATAGACTTCCAAGAGACGCGTAAGTACACCATTACCAGTGAGATACTTTACAACAGGGATCCTAGAGCAACCTCTTGTCATCATAGGTTCGCAAAACCCCTTGTCGCCAACAAACATGATAAAACCACTACCAGCGCAGCAGTCTCTCCAACCACCTTCTTCCAGGGACCGACAGGACTCGCAATCCAGCCAAGGATCCGGCAGTGCCTCGGGTGGATCAGGATCTAGGGCACCTAGCTATCGCACAGCAAGGGGCTCAGAGGACAGGTCTGCCGCGCCCATGATTCAACCGGGTACGCAACAAGATCGCGGCATGCCGTATATGGAATCGAGGCGTTCGCCATCCCCGGCGCCTCAGCAAAGTATTCAACAGAACTATTCCATGCAGCCGCAACCGCAACATCAGCATCAGCTATCGTATCAGTCTTCCGCTGATTACGCCCCGTCGCAACCGCAGCAGCAGCATTCTCGCGTGGCATCTAATACGTCGGCGTCATCGAGACATGTTCCGCAAGCTCTGTCCGGCCTGCCACAAAGCGACTCGCAGCGAACGCTGACTCAGGCTCAAGGACTAGAGACGCCGACGCCGTTTACACACTCTCCTTCTCCCTCTTACGGAGAACAGAGAGGTGCCCAGCCGTCTCCACCGGGCAGGTTACCAGCTGCACAACAAGGTCATGCGGAACAACGACCTGTCGCGCCGTCTACCGGCGGAGCAGGTCAAGCTCAGGAGAATAGCAGAGACTTGTCACAGATTCCTTCTCCTCCGCCCGAAATGATGGTGGAACCTCCAACGCCGATTCCTGGTGGGGATGTGGCGACGATGGAAAGCATGCAAGACGTGGCAAGCAAAGAGGGACGAGGTATGGCCCATGATTCGCCTATTCCAGCTGGGTATCGCATGGACGGCAAAAATCCTGTGCCGCCGTCTCGAGATCCAGCGCAGAATGACAGCAAATCTGGAACTAATGCTACAAAGCAGCGTGCGAGGCTTCCTCAGATCGTGACTACGACTCCTGGTCCATCCACCGAGCAGAAAGCCAGTCGCACTCTTGATCCACCTCCAGCGGCAAGCAACCTGGAATCAGCATCCCTGCAGCCTATCGACCGTCGAGCGCATATCCGTCGCGCCTCAATTCACCAACCAGCACAAACATCGACGGGATACTCTCGGGATGTCCTCTTGCGCTCGTCGTTTGCCGTCACAGGTACAGCTGCAGCATTGCTTGATGATTCAGCGCAGGGGGAAAAGGCGCTCGAGGATGAAACGTTGGCGAATGTAGAGGAACTGTTGGAAGGGTTTGACTGGGGTACTATTAGCTTGCCTGGTCGTGGTGAGCCGGCTGCTGCGTCTGCGACAGAGGTTTTTGAACGGAGATTGCTGGATGAATTGAATGCGCTCGAAGCGGTACGTGTCGTTGTTCAGGAAAATGCTGCTCTGAAAGTGTCTGACCATCGTATGACGATCTTCTTAGGCGAATATTCACGCTTTCCTCGAGAGCGATGATCGTATTGCAGCGGTTCTGGATGGAATTGATCAAACGCTGTTGGAACTCGAGTCCATGGACTCGAATATTACTGCTTACAAGATGCACTTGGGCGTACGTGTTGTCCTTGTGCGTTTTTATTTGCTCCGGACTAATGGATCTGCGTGAATGTTGCCCGCCGATCCTGCAGAGCGTTTCGGATGATATCGCGTATATCGAGTCCCAGAACCGGGGTCTGCAAGTACAGACGGCAAACCAGCGGGCATTGTTGACTAGTATCGAACAGTTGATCGTAAGTTTCATACCGACGCTTGGCTAGCGGTCTAGGTTGTCCACACAACACTGACACCGATCTCATTCTTCAGCAAATTGTCCAAGTCAACCCTGACGAACTTCGTGCATTGACTCAGGAATCTCTGGAGACGGAGAGGGGCATCTCATCGTTGGAGCGAGCATTGTCGTCGCTTTACAAGGCCCTGCTTGTTGGGCGAGGTCAGTTTAACGTCCAACTCTCATCTGTACTGGCCTAATCTTCCCAATCACATTAGGCGGAGGTGATATGGCTGCTGCCATTGAACGTACACAAGAATACGAGACACATAACAGACAATTCTGTTCACGTCTCACGGAATACCTCTTTATCATGTTTAAATTCCAGGTAGGTGACATTTATACACCCGCAACTGCTCGCTTTGCCGAATGTCGGGATCTCATTCTGGCCCATTTGTTGATCTTTCAGTGCGAAATGGCGCTGACTGCGGCTACTACTGCCGTCAAGAGTCCCTCGCCAACAATTCCAGAGCACACTCAACTTGAGGACAAGCTAGGAAAGTACTGCGGATTAGTACTATACATGAAGGAAATGGACGAAGAGCGGTACCAAAAGTTGTGTGCGGTGAGCTATTTTCTTTTTGGTCATTCTTTCGGCTTTATACTGAATTGATACTTCGTGAAATTCCAGAATTACTTTAGTTCGGTAGCAGATTTGCACAACAAAGAGGTCAAGGGTTACCTCACTGCACTGATTAGCAAGTTGAAACGATTAAACGAAGATGATAAATACGATGGCTGTAAGTAGACAGTTTCAATACACTTCACCACGCGTACTTAGAAGGCATCTTATCATAATCGCCTCTCAGCCTTCAGTGTTGCGCTCACTGCCCAATCTCAGAAGGGTGGAGCGATTATCCGTTCGAAAACGATGATGGACAATCTGAGAAGAAATGATACCAAAAAAGGAAAGCGCAACGACGGAGATATGAAAGCTAGCCAGGTCAGTGACCATTATTGCGACTTGAATTTTTTCCAAGGGTTGGCTAATACATACATTGCGCGTGATTACAGGCTTTTGAATCTCTCCTGTTGGAGATATCCTCGTTGGTGACAAAGGAAGAAGCATTTGTTGGCGATTTCCTGCACACCTCGGACGCGGTCATCACCTTTGCAGACTACATGGACATGGAATTTTATTTCCGGCGACAAGCGTCGACTCAAGCCAGCAAGCTTTCGCCAGCCACCATCAAGTTGCGGCGATCAGCGATGGATCTGATTTTCGGTTTCCTGGACGGTGAATTGCGAATATGGATTGAAGCAGCTCTTCAAAAGGAACCGATGTGAGTAAACTATTCAGGTTGGCGAAAGCCTGCAGTCAGTTGAACTTCATCTCTGGTAAATCTCAGACAAGTCTTTGGTATGATGGCGGCATGCGAAAAGACTATGATTGAACAAGAGGATACCGAAACCGTATTTTTCGCAAACATCATGCAGTTCCAGGCACAGCGACTGCAACATATGGTGGATAAATTCATGGCCGAGCAAATCAGGGCGATTGAAGCTACAAAGTTGACAGTCAAGAAACGCAAAGGTGTTACGATTTTTATTCGCCATTTCCCTGTAAGTCGACAAGCTCCAAGAGAAGAACCTCTACTGACTGACCTGCTATCGGTTTGTAATTCAGACCTTTGTAGAACGTATCGAGCAGCAACTCGTTGGAGCCAATGAGTCGAGTACTCGCGACGTCGCCAACGCCGCTTACGAGCAAGTAGTGAACACGATGCTGGAAACTTTGCAACACATGGCAAAGCTAGATCGCACCGATCTAGCTGGCACTGGAGATGACAAGGGACAGCTGAATTACTTTATCATCATGATTGGTGAGTGTTGTGGTTTACTTTCTGGGATGTCTGCTAAGCTCACGTTGGAAATAGAAAACATGCACGCTTTCGTCGGCGACATATCCAAACTCGAGCTTCCGGTTTTGAACCCTTACTTGGAGAAGGCGCAAACGCTTTACAACGAGAACATGAACGCATATATCAGTGCTATTCTGCGGAGATCCTTTGGGAAAGCTATGGTCAGTGGCAATACTGGTTATTTTGTGAGGCACTTACTTATTATTGTACACGCCGCAGGACTTTTTCGATGGGGTCCACCGACAATTGGAGACTATGACGCCCATGGAGGTGACTTCTAGCCCGGCATATAACAAGTCCGCTCTCAAACGAGCAGTCAAGGATATCAGTTCCCAAAAAGAACTTAAAAAGGCTCTCGAAGCCCTTGCAAAACGTATCGAGAAGCACTATTCGCTTGCGGATGATCCCGATCTCAACGACTCTTCCGTCGGTCAGGGAAGTCACCACGGTGGAGCAGATGTGCTGATAGGCACAGTATGGACTGCCTGTGAACTCATTTTGTGCGACTCGGTCAAGAAATGGCAGGCCGCTATGGCATCTGTTTATGCAGATGCAGCGGCAAGTGGGGTAGGCCTGGAGTATGGCCCAGCTGAGGTTGATGCGCTATTCAAGAAATTGAAACCGGTGTAACGTGATTGCAAAGACTGCAATTATTTCATGTTGTAACGACACGAATCTGACGAGAGCATACGTTCGTATTCATAACAATGATCAGACGTACCATACAAGCGTTGCGTCCTGTAACTAGTCAAGCGATCTGCTGTTACAATTGAGAATGCCTCGATCCAATAACGGGATAGCAGAGCTTACTATATCGCCGCGGCACCATATCCCGCATAGGTCTTCGGCCCTCGACTTTATGGTTTCCCATGATCTTTGAAACAAAGTATATGGGCGTCCCGCGAAACACGTCGATTCTGCACCTGCTGCCTGCTCAGACTCTATCTCAGTGGCCCGTCGCATGGCACAGACGCAACGAGGTTAGTTCCGTAACGATACTTTATCGCGCCGCGGCTGCAATCACGACAAATCAGCACAAGTACCCTAGTAACCGGCTCATACCGTCCGAAGGGCACGTCAGCCAATTTAGTATATACATTAGACATGGTTTTTTTCGCACTTCACGGAGCCGCTACTCGAGTCGGGTTAGCCGACCACACGTCAGAATACATCAGTACAAGTTAGCTTGATCAGCAGCATTTGATCAGTAGCATGTTTTGCCGCTGTGGCGAAGATGGTAAAGCCCAAGAGACATGTTATTCGGTTACTGTTGCTGTTGTTGTAGAGACGCATAATAACTGTTCATCAAGCAAAAGGATTAGTGCGTGATAGGAAGTCACGGACTGATCAATGTCACTTACGCCGCATACGCATCCTGACCTCCGTACGCTTGTTGCTGATATCCGGCACCGGCTTGACCCCAAGCATTAGCTCCACCAGCCGCCTGAGAGTAATCGTACCCTCCAGCAGCCGCAGCCGCAGGAGCCTGGTAGCCTTGATAAGCACCCTGTTGCTGATATCCACCCCCGGCTCCTCCGGCGTTATATCCACCGCCCATGTGCCCGCCGCCTTGATGTTGTTGTCCTCCCCCGCCGTAGCCTTGGCCTTGAGGACGATTGCTGAACCAGTTTTCGGGAATCCTCCATGGCGGGATCTTGGGCGCTCCATCCGTGCCTCCCCCGCCGGCCGCACCACCACCACCTGCATGCTCTCCGCCGGCGGTAATGGCACCACGAACACCGCCTTGCGCCGAGCCTCCGCCTTCGCCAAGTTCGGCCATCAGGCTTTGGTATTCAGAATCGAATTGCGTCTTGGGAGCTGCAGGACCGGGACCTCCTTGAGATCCACCCTTTTGGAAACAATCACGAGCCATGTGACCAGCTGGGAAGGGATGCCAACCAAACCAGAGTTAGCGAATGCCGAGGGTCTACGCAGGCACGCGAGACTACTCACCACCGCCACATTGTCGACAAATAACTCCAGCGGAAAAGTTTCTCGCTTGCGGGCACTCAAACTTTCGGTGACCTGTGCGAGCGGCGAACAACAACTATTAGTTCATGGACATGGCAACGCGCGTTTCGCCCGGCCCAAACTCACCCTTTTCGCCACAATTTTGACACAGCTGGTTCTCGTCGTCTCGCAGAGTACCATTCAACGAAGCAAGTTCTCGCAACTGGTTTCGCTTGTGATCGTTTTGTCCTTCAGGAACGGATGCGGCCTGACACGCGTCGAGGGAACACGCGATAAGTAAAATGATGCCGGGTGTCACTCGAACCGTTACTCACCGTCTCGATAACCCTATTGATCAATGCCACACACTTGTCCACTTTTTCTTGTGTGTCAGCCATGACAAGGCAATGCAACTCTTCATTCTCATCATTCCCAAACTGATCATTCCTCTCCTTTCCAGGTTTGACACTACCCTTTCCCCTAATCGAAATCTTGGCACCACTCTCGTTTTCCATCTTTTTCAACGAATTCCCACGAGGACCAACCAACAACCCGAAAAAGTTGATCTCTGGAAACTCGTCTTTGGGAATATAGACCTTTTCCTGGGGTCTATTGTTCCGTTTCGCGGCATGATATTCCATCGGCGGTCGGAAATTCGGATCGGATTTAAGCGCTTTATCAACCAACCGCATCCTCTCATCCTCCAACCGCTTCCTATACCTGATTTCTCGGGTATTCGTTCGTCGACCTTGTGCGTCGTAGGTAGGAGGCGGGGAGGGGGAACGCATCCTTTCGGGCGGAACAACATCCCCCGTTGAGAGTTTCTTGTTCAATTCTTCGAGTCGGACGTGGATTGCATAGTTGTCGAGTTCGAGGGCGGAGACGTTGCCGCCGATGACTGTTACGGGCATTCCGGGGAGATCGGTCTTTGCGTCACCCCATCGGGATCGTCGTTTTCGTGGTTGGTCGGCGCCTGTGTGGGCAGGAAAGGACACGTAGGTTAGTGAGCTGATTTTAGGGCTTGTTGGCTGAGTAAGGAAAAGACAGTGTTACTAGAGGCGACTCCTCTGGCTGTCGTGTTCAAACGCCAGAGAAAGACAGACAGACTCGCGCCGCACTCATATTCCAGCCACGAGAGACTTACCAGGTTCCTCTCTAGGCGGAGGAGGAGGAGGAGGAGGCTGCATATTACCACCTCCGAACCCGCCACCTGTTCCTCCTCCATATGCACCACTCACACGCGGCGCTCCGTACGCACCACCGCCGCCGCTCATTCGCGGGTCTTCCGGAAGTCCATAAGGATCCGAAGGAGGAGGCGGAGGTTGTTGGTACTGCTGTTGCTGTTGGTACTGTTGCGGTTGTTCTTCACCTACTGCGCCAAATCGACGTCGGTTCGCCAGGGGCGTCTGTTTTGTCGAGAATAAACGCGGGTGTTAGTCGGTGTCAAGGGATGTTGTTCACCTGAGCGATTACTTACTTCGTTTGTGCCTGTAACTGCACGTGTGTTCCTGTACATGTCTGCCTGTTTGTATGTGCTCAAGTCGAGAGAGAGAGAAAGAGATGAATGAACCGGTGAAAGTGTTCATGTCACTACCAAAAGGGCGGGGAAGAGCAAGGGGAAGGGGACCACCATCATTTGTCATTCGAGGCCAGTCCAAGGGTGAAAAGGTGCTTCCCAATCATTCTTCCTCTTGCGGATGCAGATTCCTGTTACTGTACGAGGTAGACGCGCTTCTCGATTCAGTAATGGTCTTCTTCTTCTTCTTCTTCTCCTTTCCCTCCCTCCCTCCCTTTACCACATCTTGCTCCTCAATCCAACTTTCACCAACGCCACACCTACCATGAGCAACTTCATAGAGCACAACAGACAAGCATCAGGTTCTCCAATGGCTTCACGCGGCAGGGGAAGAAAACAGGCAAAAAAGGGTGTTCAATTGACATTGATGGTGGTTGGTACGTCTCCATCTATCTTTTCCTCAACCACCTCTTATCCTCCCTTCGTTATAAACTCGAACAATCCCTGGACACCGACTGACTTTTCTTTGGCGTTTTTCCCGCGACCCAAAGGCACATCCGGAACAGGTCGTACAACATTTGTCAATACCCTCTGTGAATCAAACGTTCTTGACCATGCTGCACCAGTCGATCCAAAGATGGCTCACCTAGAACCAGGAATCCAGATCAAACCAATCACCGTCGGTACGTCCTTCTTTTACCACCAGTGTCACTCTTTTCGAGCAAAGTGACGTTACAAAAAACGCTCATACTTTCCCCCCTCTCTCGGCTCCCTTTCGTGCCGTTGATTGATGGGTATGTAGAGTTGGAGGAAGATGGAGTCAGGGTTGCTTTAACCGTTGTTGATACTCCTGGATTCGGGGATAACATTGATAATGAACGATGGTAAGCTCTTCACTACACACACGCACGCACACACATCCGAGTGCTCGCAAGACAAGACAAGGCACTCATCAACCTGCAACGATTTTACATCATTTGAAACCCCCTAGCTTTAGCGAGATCTTGAATTACATCGAGATCCAGTACGACCACATCCTAGCAGAAGAATCACGAATCAAGCGTGAGTGCACGCCTGCAACGTGTAGTAATACAAATGAACATGGCGATACTAAAACCTTCTTGGCCTTTTCGTTTCCAATCCGCAGGAAACCCGCGATTCAAAGATCTCCGAGTACACGCCTGTCTCTACTTTATCCCTCCAACAGGGCACGCGTACGTCCCACCTCACCCCTCCACCAAGCTCGTATCAACCCCTATATAAATACTTACCACCCTTCTCCCATCCCCCTCCCCGTGTCGTTGCCCCGTCTTTCAGGTTGCGAGAAATCGATATCGAGCTCATGCGAAGGCTTTCACCGCGGGTTAATGTGATTCCCGTTATTGGAAAATCAGACACGTTGACCATGTCCGAGTTGCGGGATTTCAAACACCGGGTACGTTCAGTCTTGTGGGCTTTGCAGTGCGGGTCGGTACGCACTTTGGGAGTTTTTTTTGTTCTTACAAGTTTGCTGCTTGCCTCACGGTAGATCATGGAGGATATAGAGTATTACAGTATCCCAGTCTACAACTTTCCGTTTGATGAGGAAGAGGATGACGAGGAAACCATCATTGAAAACTCTGAACTACGGGTACGCTTTTCCACCCTCTCGTTCAGACTCCTAATCCACCCTTCAAACCGCACTAACGCGCACATCTTTCCCAATCCTCTTACCGAATGTAGAACCTCCTTCCGTTTGCGCTTGTTGGATCAGAGGAAGACATCATGATCAATGGCGAAGCCATTCGTGGCCGTCGATACCCCTGGGGAATCGTCGAGGTCGATAATGACGAGCATTGTGATTTCCTTAGACTTCGACAGGCGTTGTTGACGTGAGTTTTTCGACCCGGACTTCTTCCTTTGACCGCTTCGACGTGTTGCGGGAGATTTGGTGCTGATGGAGGATTGGAAATCCTGTGCGCGCGCGTGTAGGACCCATTTGACGGATTTGAAAGAGATTACGCATGATTACTTGTAAGTCTCTTCCGCGAGCCAGGTCATGAGGGATGTGCTAACCTTTGCTGCTTCCTCGTGCAAAGGTATGAAAATTACCGAACTGAACGGCTATCTCGGGCCGTGAGCGGCAACGTCGGGTAAGCCCATCCACCCTTCGACCGCTTCATCCACTTCCCTCCATGCTGACAATCACACGATCGTCATAATCCGGTTGCCTACCCCTTCCGCAGACCGAGTCACGATATCGTTCCTCCCGAGGAGATTGCCGCCCAGTCCGCTCGATTAAAGGAAGACCAGCTCCGACGGGAAGAGGACAAGCTACGGGAACTCGAGATGAAGCATCAGCGGGAATTAATGATGCGTCAGCAAGAGTTGGCTGCTAAAGAGGCGAGTTTGAGGGCTTTGGAGACGAGGTTGGGTGAGTGGTTGATTGTGCATTATTTTGTGGTTTCTTGCGACGAGGATCTCTTATCCACGTTTTCGCTGACTTTGGGTACGGATCGCAGCTTCGCAAACTGGCAGCCCTTACGAGCAATGATTGAACCACGATGCCGTATAACGATGGTGGATGGGCGCCAAAGTGCTCGAGTCGCAGCACATGGACGACTCTACCACCAACACACAAGACATTTCTCTTCCGTCTCACCCGAGCACAGCAGGTACCTGTTGCTCATTTCTCAATCTTGTCCGACCGTTCAAAGATAGCCTCCCATGACCTAGTGTTCCAAATGTACTTTGTAGCTTGACGTCTGTCAGGGATGCGACCAGGCTGTCGCGTCATGACTTTTATGACAGTAATGTTGTTTGTGCATCTCGCTACCGTATGACGCTTGCCAATTGAGGTCGTCAGTTGAACAATTAAAGATTGGAAACTGAAACGCCATTACAGCATCGAATCCAATGCGACACTTGTATTAAATCTTGTATTATAGTATACAACGTGTTTGTTCTCGAATCATATCACACAAAAGGGCAAATGCAAATCCAGTCTATCCCGACTTCCAGGAACATCCCCCCATACAGAAAGGCTAGCAATATCCAAAGATCAGGGAGAGGCGTACGACTCTACAATCTGTGGCTGGTGGCAGCGCCAGTCGCTGCGTGAGCGGCTTGGCCAACAGCTCCGGTTGCCTGAGGATGGTGGGTACCGGTGACTGCTGGGTGCTGCTTGTCGAACAGACCAAAGACGGGTGATCGCCAGCTGTCACCAGAGTGTGCGGCCTCTTCAACCTTGAACGCTCGCTTGGTCCAGCTTTCTTTCGACTGACGTTCATCGAGATCACGAACAACGCTGTCATCGGGGCTGGTAACGAGCTTGAAAGTGCCGGTCTTCTCGTCGGCCTTTCGGGCGGCTTGCTTCGTCCTGTCCTTCTTCTTGGCGAACAACTCCTTCAGGGTTTCCGTTCGAGAAGCCTCGTCAGACTTTTTGGCATCATCCATCTTGTTTCGAACCTCAGCGAGCTGATCATCGAGACCCTCGAGGGCGGTTCGCAAAGCAGTGTGGATAGCAGCTTCGATGGCATGCTTGATGATACCGGTGGCGGTGGCCTTGACGAACTTGTACAGGAGATCGTGATGCGAGTTTCGGATGGAGAACTTCAAGGTGTCAATGTCGACATCAATGTCCTTTACTCGGAACACACTGTCTCGTCGGTTCTGAACAGTCTCCAAGTCGACAATGATGCCAATACCCTTTCCGCCAATAACGACATCAGCCAAACCAGAGTCCTTGATCTTGGGCCATCCAGACTTTCGTCGGAAAGCAAACTGAACGTCTCGGAGATCGGCCTGGATCTGGGACATGGTAAGTCGGATTCGGTGGTAGTTGGAATCCTGCATCTTGTTGATCCTGTCGTAAGGAGAGAAGCCAAAGTGGTTATGGACATCAACTTCGATAATGTTGGGCCACAAGTTGGCACCCTGCAAGACGAGGTTTTCGACAACCAAGTCAATCTTGTCGTCCGAGTATTCAGCTCGAGGAATAGGGACGTAGCCGATTTGCTGGATCAAGGATGGCAAGATGACTTGTCTGATGTCGTTCCACAATCGAGGCTTGAATTCGAGGTTACCTTCAGAGTTGAAGAGCAAGTCCTTGACGAGACGCTTCCAGTCCTCGCCGAATCGGGCGTTCAAGGGGTCATCACCCATAGCCATGAAGAACGACTGGATCTGGCTGCTGAAGTTGTCAAAGTGACCCTTGTACTTGTGGTCGAAGAATCGCTTGCCGTCGTGTCGAAGCTGTCGACCTTCTCGGGTCGAGTCGTCATCGAGAATGTATCCAGGCTCCAAGAGAACTCGGTGAATGTAGTCGTTCAATCGGTGGTACCAGTCTCGCAACTCGGGGTCGTTGGTAGAGTCCGAGTACATGGCATCGACAGAGTCCATCAACGGCTGCATGGACTGGTTGTTGGCGAATCGTTCAAGCAAAGCTCGGAATTGCAACGAGGCGGTCTCGTAGGCCGGATCACTGGCGACCTTGGCGGCAGAATCACCACCGTGGGCAGCAACGTGCTTGGCGGCACCCTTGTAGTTTTCAGCCTGGTCAAGGAAGAAGGTGATGGCCTCCTGGTAATCCTTGTGGTCCTGGCATTCAACAACGACCTTCTTCAATCGGTAGATGAATTGATCTCGTCGCTCCTCGGGGAAGTTTTCGCTCAAGAAGTCCTTGGTCTTGTCAATGCCCTGAGCGGCCTTGTTTCGGACGTCATCGGGAACAGCGTTCAAGGCCTTGTTCTTTGCGTCCTGCTTGGCTTCACCGCGGTTGTCGTAGGAGGTGTTTTGGTCGGCAGCGCCTCGAGCTTGGTTCTTGGCTTCTTCCTTCTTGTACCGGGCAGCTTCCAATGGGTTGCTCGACTGGGCAACATCGTTGGCGTGCGACCTCGCTTGCTCCTTGAGACCACCAGCTCCACCTTGAGACTGGTATTGGTCCTGAGCGGCACCCTTGGCCTGCTCCTTCTGTTGTTGTGCCTGCTGTTTGGCCTCACCAGCTCGGTTGGAAGCCTCGTTGTAGGCATCACCTGCAGCTCGCTCGTTGCCGTGGTGATCAACAGTTTTGGCGTTCGCAGGGTCGTCCTTCGGGTTCATTCGGAACTCGGTACCTCGGGGACCCTTGATTTGGAGCTCGGGAGTCTCATTCTTGCCTACTCGTTGACCGTCAGCACCGATCCATTCACCGGAAGGAGCGGGCTTGTCAACTTGATCAAGTGCGTCCTGCTCTGGTCGGGCCTTATTGGCGGCTCGTTCAGCGGCGGTGGCGAACAGATCTCGGGAAACGAGACCCAAGTCTGAGAGGAGCTTTCGTGCTTCCGAGTTTGTGGCGAAGAGAGTCAACAATGTTCGGAGGTGTGCGGCGGCTGTAGAAAGTGGCTGTCAGTATTCAAGGCTTCACGCTTTCAAGAGCGACTCCACTTACCCTGCTTGGCGTCCGCTGTGGCATCGTCCTTGGAAACGGGCAAGATCTCAGACTTGGACTTCTTTCCCCTGGAAGGATCGCCGTTTCTTGTTGACCAGATAAAGTTCTGGAACAATTCGCCGTCATTCTTGTCCATGATCATCATTCGTGCGCTGAGGTCGATAATTGATTAGCGACTGCGAGCGATATCGTTCGAATCCAGTACTCACGTCTCGAGGATATCTCGAACATCTTCAACCAAAAGCTTTCCATCTGGTGACAGCTTGTTCAATGACACTGGTGAGTGGTTGATGGCAAAGTCCAAAGCTTGGTTTATCTGCAGAGATTGTGATGAGTCAGTGTTAAGTTTCAGCCATCAGACATGAACAACATACCTGAGTGTTGTCGGGCATTCGACCATCACCAAGAGCCTGAATGATACCGTACAGCTTGAGTTTTCGCTCAACATCGGTTCTATTGACGAATGCATCACCGGTCAGTCAATCTATCACGTTTATTGCAGACTGGTGCTGTGACTCACTGCTGGTTCCCTCGTTCGGTGGCCGTGGTGACGGCCATCTTGGAGGGGTTGGTGGTGATTTCGCTGTGGGTTTGTCCGATAGCCATGATTGATGTCTTGTTTGTTTGTCTACTCTGCTGGAATTATAGGGATTGGCTTGTTTTGTGATCGGTCAAGGTTGGATAGTGGATACAGTGGTAGATGGAGAAAGGGGAATAGCAGTTTTAAAAAGATCGGCCGCTGTTCCATGGCGTTATTATATAATTGGTCTAATAGCTCTGCTTCGGCGAGTCCTTTTCCTGCTTATGACGTAGTTGATTTGGGCCTACCCTACGTCATACCGAGAAATCGCGTGCCTTTCGCGAGATCGATAAAATTGCCTTGAACGGAACAACATCTCTCTTTAGCGGGTGGGATTTCCCCCCGGTGTGCCCCCGTGCACGCCCGAGGTGGAGAGAATGTTGGTTTAATTTCTACCTGCTGCGGAGCGCTGAACGAAAGACGAGATGATTTTTTTTGGCTTTCAACGCTTTGGATCACCCAGCGATCAAGCCTTGGAATCACACTGCAAAGTCACTCCGCACACATAGCCAGGAGCAAAGATCCCAACTCCCCTTGGAACTTCCCTCAGGCGAGGAGCTACCTTCGCAAGACCTTTACACCACCTTTACAGACCTTTACCTTCGACGTCACCCAATCGACGATCGAGACTTGAGACTTGAGCAGTCACCGTGTTTTGAGTCGCCGCCGCAGTATGGAGCTCAGTCAGCTGCTCAGCCGCGTAGTAACGACCGTTGTACAAGTTGTACAGCCTCAAAGGCGAATAACAATAATAAGGAGTGCGTAAACCTGGTTCACACAGACTGCACGCAAACGATGGTCCCTCCACAGCTCTCTCCACGGTTGCGTCGCAATTGGTCACCGTTGGTCACCGTTGGTCAACGTTGTTACTGTATATGAAAATAGGCTCAACGTCACTGATGTGTAGCTCATCAGTCGCGTACTTTCCGACGACCAGAGCTGCCAATATCGAGTACTTGCAATGCGGTTTCCGTATATACTTCTGGGCAGGCAGCTTGCCAGGCAATACAGACCAGTATCTTCTGCCGCTGCTAGACATATAATATGGCATCCTGCTCGCATAATGTTCTCCTCCTTGATTATTTCTGTCCTACTCTGGCTCCTCGTTATACGGACCAGTCGTCGCAGGAGCTGTCGCCACTCAACTATATTACGTATATGTAGCTCCCTTGAAACACACACGCGCATGTTGTATTATTGTTTTCCATGTGTCTTTCCGAATGTATTAGTGGAGTAGAAAGTAGAACAACAGACGCGGTGAAACGAAACCTTAAGGGAAGAGCAATCGACATGACCAGCTAGAAGACGATGGTGTATTTTATCATATCTTCTCGCCTGTATGCAGCTAGGTGGGACAAAATCACGAATCTGGAAACCCCAGTTAGAACATCTATCACAACTCGCAAGATGGAACGATTGCAGATAGCGACAGCCTTTGTTGGTCTTCTGAAGATGCCGGTCAGTCGCCGGTATGTGGTCAGTCGCCCCCACATCGCAGCGGGATAGAGGTTACCAGTAAAAATTCAACAAAAAAAAGCTTTCCTACTAATATGGCTCCAGTCGCATAAGCCTGGTTGTATATCTTCCTTCAACGGAGTGTCACTTAGTTTCGTAGCGACATCGGTGGCAGCTATTACCATGGTCTGGGTATCCCGACGTGAGTTCGCTAGATAGTATTTTAGTAGACGACCTGAGCGCCAACCGTCTGACAGGCGCACCACGAAACTTGTCCGAACTCGGCTCCTGCAACATGGCGCCTTCCGCTGAACGACCGTCGAGCTTAAACATGACAATAGGGCGCAGGTACCAGAGTTGAGGTTGGCCGAATCGTTTTAATGATATCAAATGATTCGCAAGATTGCTTGACCTCCAAGACTTTGCCATCCAGACCCCTGATCGTATCAAACGTGTATTTTCAGATCGTGCAGTTGAGACTGCGTCGCAATGTTTTTCCACCTTGCAGTCATTACTGTCAACCATCGACTGCAGAAACCTACTCGTTGCTTCAGGAACTATATCTCATGCTGGAGATCCTCTATATAGTTCGCGGGGTAGTGTAGGGGCACCCTGGGGACAGCTGCCTGGACTAGAAAGTACTTTTATGTAGCTTGTCCATGTAGTATGCAGTGAGCTATGCAGTGGGTGGTCAGCGAAGCTAGCGCCCTAACCACCTTTCGTATCGGCGGCGGCCGATGGAGCGATCACCACTAAATCAGCTACCAAATCATCAACTTCTTCAGTTCTTCAGCACCACTTCTTCAAGTCCACCTAACGTACACCTTGCGAAACTCATAGCTTCCTACACTGGTATTCGTCCTGGACTCACATCATCGCTCCGGTCGAAAGGGGATAAACAAGAAGAATCCGACAGTGATCACTCCCAACCCACAGGCCAGCGCGAATACTGCACGACGCCATAGACTGTGCGTAACTACTCGGGCCTCTTCGTCAGCCCAACTCGTATGCTGTAAACAAGGCCAACCGGGTTGTCAAGCTTGAGGACATTGACGGGACAGTGAGTAATCAGACCGGTTGAAATCCTGAGCCTTGCTAACCATGGCACATCGCAGTGGTGGATCAGTCGCCCCACGTTATGAATGGGTCACCGACCTCGCAACCAGATGTGCTGATGTCAGTTGATCAAGGTCCAGAGGACGATACTGCCAGACGAACCAGCTTGCATGATGATCGAGCTCCAGCTATTCCGGCAGCCACATCTTCCAACCTTTCGTATCCCTATACTTCGGATTCAAACTTTTCGATATGGCCGGAAGACATGCTCACCCAATCCAGCACGTCGGCGTCAATGGAAATTCCAGCGAATATGGCTAGCGGCGCGAATACCGAAGGTGGGAATGAAATCATGGAAGGTTTGACGAGATTCACTCTTGGTGATTATCATTCTGGACGATTAGCGCGACATCGGCGGTCAGAGACGAGCTCGCCTTCCGCAGTCTCGAATACCGACGACGACGAAGATGAGGACGATGATAATCGAGATGGTGGACGTCTCGGCAAACAGCCGCGGAGTGTGCCAAACCTTTCCGTCCGACGCTCAACCACATCAAAGTGTGAATCTATGCGAAAGACGAAGCGAGCGATACCCGCGAGTCTTAGCGATGAAGATATCGACGAAGACCTCAACGATGTTGCTACATTTAAAGAGGATTGGCATCCTTCTGGTAGAACGGAAATAGGGCAGTCTGAGGGCTCCATGGTCACATCGCTTCCACACGAACAACCTGCGACGCTGTCAATAAGGGTGGAAGAAAATGATCCTGTCGCTTCCAGGGTACCAAACGAAATTATAATGCATGTAAGATGCCTCGCAACAATTGATACCCTATCTCAACTGACCGAATACTTGCTCTTAGATACTCCGTTACATATCCAGTGTGCGAGATCTCAAGAACGCTCTTCTCATCTCTCGGGCTTGGTGCCAATGCACTGTGCCCATGATTTGGACAAAGCCAGCAATGTCATCCAAGGACACCAAAACTATTTCGGAAATCATCAAAGTGCTGCGTTCACCAAATCCAGCGTTTCATTATGGTCGCTTTATTCGTCGCCTGAATTTTGCGCCGCTTCATGGCATACTGCAAGACCCACAGCTCCTCGAGTTCGCCGCTTGCAGCAGGCTGGAGAGGCTGGTCCTGAGCGGATCGAGGTTTATTGGATCGAGAACTCTCGGCAAAGTTCTCGGACAGATGAAGGAGCTCGTCGCAATCGATCTTGCGAGTGTTACGACTACCAATGACGAGGTACTCAAAGTCATCGCCAACACTTGCAAAAAGTTGCAAGGAATCAATCTAACAGGCTGTAATCAAATAACAGACGAGGGTTTAGTGGCACTCGCAAAGGAAGCGAAATATCTTCGTCGGGTAAGTCGTTGACCTTCAGATCAGGTGATTGATTCCCCAGCTAACCACGTCGTACGCACAGATCAAACTCGCCGAGTGCAGCAAATTGACAGACCGTTCCATTATCGCACTGACTCACCACTGTCCCTTGATCCTCGAGTTCGACTTGCAAAATCTTCCGGGGATGACGGACAAGTCGATGCGTGAAGTTTGGTCGCATTCGACGTACCTCCGCGAGCTTCGATTGACCGGAAACGAAAGTATTACGGATGTCGGCTTTCCGCGACTGAAAACCCTTCCGGAAAATGGATGGAATTACGTGACAGCGGCGGGTGAAGAAGATGGTGAAACGAGCCAACGAGATTCGGAAATCGACGCCGCTTGTCGGAATGCACCAAAAGTTGATTCTTTCGCCTATTTGCGCACTGTTGATCTTACCGGTTGTACTGGTATCACCGACGAAGCGATTGCATCCATCATCGCCGCAGCGCCAAAGATCCGCGCTTTGACACTAGCAAAGTGTGTCAATCTTACAGACGCCTCGATAGACAGTGTAGCCAAACTTGGAAAGCAGTTGCATTATTTACATGCAGCTCACCTCAATCAGTAAGCGAGATCGGAAGCTGATACGAATTCAGGTGTTCTGACGTTTTTCCTCTGCTTAGAATCACCGACCCAGCGGTGTGTCTTTTGGCAAGGTCTTGCACCAGGATGAGATATCTAGATCTTGCAGGTGAGTCAACAACTCCACTGTAAACGTTTCAGTGGGCTGATACTCTTTACGATTCAGGCTGTGAGCTGTTGACGGATATGAGCGTATTCGAAATTGCTCAGAACATGACGAAACTTCGCCGGATCGGGCTCGTCAAGGTATGTCGTCCCCTCTTGTGAATGAAATCCAAATGCTCATATAGATGCCCCGGTACAGGTAACCAACATTACTGATCAAGCCATTTACGCACTGGTAGATGCCAGCGATAGCGAAGCGCCCTTGCTCGAGCGTGTTCATCTATCATTCTGTGATAATCTGAGCGTTGGCGCAATCACCCATCTCTTGAAGCATATTCCGAAAATCACCCATCTCAGCTTGACTGGTGTAAGCGCGTTCCGAGATCGACAGTATCAAACCTTTTGTCGAAGTCCACCAGCGGTACGTTCGTCCTGCCTGGTCTTTCGTCGCACTTGATCGCTCATTTCTTCTTACTCTCTGCAGGAATTCAATGCTCACCAACGTGCGGCGTTTTGCGTCTTTTCAGGCAAAGGCGTTTCCGATCTCCGGGAAAGCTTGTTGAAAAAGGAACGAGCGGAACGCGCCACGGCGGACGACGTCTTCACCGGCCTAGGAGCATTCGGCTCTGTCCCTCGCTTCCATGCCAATACTCCACCAACGGCACACACCCGAGTCGCAACGTACGGCAACGCTACCTTGCCCGAACCACCCGTACCAGCTCAGAACGATCCGTTCGCCGATGCACTGGGAAACGAATATAATACCGCTGCCCCCGGGTTACCACTGACGGCCGGATTCAGCGTGAATTATCGGAGCTCGGACGGGTTGCCTGTCACGGCTGGAAGCACAAACAATGTCAATCCCCGAAACCCTGAAAACAACAGGAATCGCTAGTTGGTAGCCCGCCATGGCTGCTGAGGCGGCCCGATCCCTCAAATGCAGTTTCTCTTCTTGAACATCCGTGTGATCTTTACTTCGCACCCCCGTGTCTAGTTGGAATGGTGTCACAGGATGCGGGTGCAGGATGGGCGCTGTTCAAGACTAGAGCCCGGAAGCAAAAGCTTCGCTTTCCAGTCGAACGGGGGGGCCCTCGGTCAACAGCGGATCGTGAATGAACAAGACTGCAGCCCATGGGCACTTCTGTCACGAAAAACGCCACTCTATATAATCAATTGCATAGCATTCAACAGCATGATCCATACATCGCATCCCACAGCACCGCATACAAGCATCATCATTCATCCACCCATACTGCGCCTGCTATTCATTCATACCCCACCACAACGCCCCTCTTCGTCCACTTCTCCTTCGCCAACTCGCCCATCCTCTGACAATCCATAAACACGCCCTCCCCATCATTCCCCTCCCCGTGCGGAACCCACCCAAACCGCATCTCCACTTCCTCAAACGCTTGTACAGTCTTCACTTTTGCGAATCCGAGGCGCTGGAAGAGGTGTATGGATGCCGTGTTGGATGTTCCGATACGCACGAGGAAGGGGTAGGTGTTTGGTGGGATTAGTTGGGAGTTATTGACGGTGTTCGGAGGGAGCGGGAGGTGAGTTATTGGGTTTGTGACGTAGTTGAGCCTGTAAGGTATCAAATATTGAAAGGAATTTCCCGCTCGTCAATTCCAGTCCGCCAGTCGAAGCAGGAGGATTCCTCCAGACGAGGGACATACATCAATGACAATGCCTCCCGCGCAACACCGGCTCCGCGATACTCTTTCTCTACGCGAACCGACGCATCAAGCAGGATCAGCCACACCGCGTACCGAGGTGGGTTTCATAGTTCCGTTCGGGCGGGAGGAGCGGGACGTACCAGCGATCATGATCTCGCATTCCACGTCCTCTTCCACTCCGTGCGGGAGGAAGAGGTTGACGTCCCCTATCATCTTGAATGATTTGATCCCTTCCGCAGATGGTGTTGCCGTTGCCGTCGTTGAGGCGTCATTCCGAAAAGGCTTCGCGAGGATGATGAATGTGAGCTCTGGCGATGAATAGGTGGTGCTGAGTATGTCTGAGGGGTGGAAAGGGAGATAAGAGGGTGGACACACTATCATCATCCGTCTGCCATTTTTCTGTACCGCCGTAAGACCAAGACAGAGGCACGTCAGTTTACGCGCAAGCGGAGACGTGGGGGTCATGTACGAACGTTGCATCTCCATCTCTTCTTCCAATGACAATGGTTCCGAAGCAGTAGCTTCTAGTAGTTCGGGACTCTTCATCCATTCGTGGTATGTCTAGTACCGAAAGGGGAAAGGGTTGAAGCAAGAGGTGCGTTCAGGGAAGAGCATGAGGGTTAGTGAGTGTAATGAAACAACAAACAGAGGGCGACCCATCGTTCGTACCTGGACATGCTCTTTCCTAAATGAGCAAGCGGATCATATGAATAAAACATGGCAAGAACTCATCAGCGAATGCTGTCCAACTCGACTGTCTGCCATTTGTATGCCAAGGGTTAGGTGGAATACTTGCTATTCACCGATATGGAACCAGGACGACTTTATCCCCAATGATTGCGGTATTTTCGTTGAGACGCATTGTGTGGTGACGGGGATGAAATGCCTTACGGTGTGCGTTCAGGCTGTGTTCGTTTCAGTTACGAAGCGTACTGTATTGTAATGAGCCGACAATATTTTGAAAGTGAAGGACGACTAGCACGCGTTGTTGCAAAAAGTGGAGGCACCACCCACCACCGAGCTGAGCGAACTTTATAAAAAGGTCACGAAGCCGGAATCGAGTACAAGGGGAGGCAAGACAGTAGTAGTGTTCCTAACGTTTACCTCCTCATTCAAACACCGCCACAATGTCCAAAGTCCTATTGTATGTCTACGACCTCAGCGGAGGTTTAGCACGACAGCTCAGTCTCCCGCTCACCGGGAAATTCATCGAAGGCATCTGGCATACCTCTGTCGTCGCCTACGGACGGGAAATTTACTACGGTCAGGGAATCTTGGAGTCAGTCCCGGGAAAGACACATGTAGGTCCTTCGATGTGACTCTCTACTCATGTGGTGAGTTGATGTCTCTCCGGGTCGGCTCTTGTAGCACGGCCAACCAGTCCGCCAAATCGATTGTGGAGTTACCGAGATCCCAGAAGACATGTTTGATGAATACCTAGACGACCTACGATCCTCTTACACGGCTTCCAAGTACCATTTACTCGATTTCAACTGTAATTCATTCACAGCGGACGTTGTCGGGTTCCTCACGGGTAACGAAATCCCGGAATGGATCACGAGTGAGTAGTATCCTTCTTTGCGCGTACATACCTATACGACCTACATAACCATTGCTCACACATCTCCGGGTATTCGTCTTCCACTCTAGACCTTCCAAGTGAATTCCTGTCAACGCCATTCGGACAATCTCTCCGTCCGCAGATCGACCAGATGTTCGGCCGCGCCGCAAATCTACCAGGCACATCCAACGCCGGCGGCGCCGCTCCAGCAAGGCAAGGACTCAACCCACAGGCAGCAGCGGCAGCAGCAGCAATCCAGAACGCCATGACGACGGGATCCGACCGCCAGCAAACGAGCCCCATGACCAACTCCCTCCTCGGTTCCATCGCCGCACAAGCTTCTTCTTACCGGTCGCATGGGAACGGAACAGCTACGCCTCCACAGCAAAGTATCACATCTTCCACCACCTCCCCCTTGACATTCAGCACCAACCTCGCGTCATTCACATCGACCCTGCATTCCCACACAGCGACGTTTGCGTTGTTTACCTCAAAGAGCGATATCGTGACGCGGCAGGTGCAGCAGGTGTTTGAAGGGATCGCGCAGGAGGAGAAGAGGAGACGACGTGGGCCTTTGGATGGTGTAGGAGCTGCAAGCGGAGGAGATATCGCGTTTGTCGAGGTTGATGTGGATATGCCCTCGGGTAAGGAGGTGGCAGTCAAATATGGTGTGCTTGAGACACCGGGTTATGCATTCTTCAAGGGTGATCAGAAGGTAGGTTGTCCAGGGGGGGAAAGCCGTTCGTGCCGTAATAAAGGACAGAGATACTGAACCATCATGTTTCGATTTTCGCTTATAGACTCTACAGCTTGGTAGGACGCCTTCTGCTGAGCTTAGACAAGTGATTGCGAAACAGATACAAGCGTCTATTAGTCGATGAGATGTCGTCTGCCAGTATGAACCTCTTCGTGATCCCAGCTGCAAGCCAGTTCTCCTGTCGATATAGAACGATGTACCGCATATAGACAAGGCGATAATGTACTGAATGATTGATCATAATATCGTATAATGCAACGTCCTCTCCACTACATCCGCAAGCATTAACGCTTTGTTGGCTTGCCGTAACGAACATCCTTTGGGGCCTTGACATATGTAGGCATCGGACCACCTGCCAGTCATCAAAGAGTCAAGAATTAGCGACCACATTTCGTCCACGGAAAGAAATCCTAGAACGTACCCAAAACCTCGGTATAAATCTTGCGCACAGCCTCCACCTCATTCTTGTGCTCGTTGGCGATCTCTCTGAAATCCCTACCAAACCCTTTCCCGCCCTCACGGAACATATGAATCCCCTTTACAGCGTCCGCAGGGTTCCCGAACCCGTTCTCTGACAGCCAGTCACGAAGAATAAAGTTGGACCGGTCTTTTGGGACCGTTGGTGTCAAGGGCGTTGACGATGGCTGACGGATGAGGAGGAGGGTATAGCGGTGGTATGGTGTTTGAGGAGAGGGATGGGGAGGCTGGTAAGGTAGCGTTGCTGTGATTTCTGTGGGGAGGCTGGTTGTACGCGGTGTGATAGGGATGTTGGGACTGTAAAATCGGACGGGAGAAGAAGCATGAGTATTGCGGAATCAAGTAGGTGGTGCTGCGTGCACCTACATGATCCAGTGCGCGTATTGCTTGAATGTGTGATTTATAGCATCAGGGAAATCTGCAGGCAAGAGGTATTGATTCGACATTCGTATAAGTTTCAAAGGTAAAACAGTCTGACGTACCAGGATCGACCATGACGAGGGTATATAGGCTTTCCTGAGCATCCTTCTCGAATACTTGCAACGTTATACTCGGTGCTTGTGTAGTCTGAGCGCATCAGGAAATTGAACGTTCAGCTGCTACCGACAACTATCATCTGCGCAGCATCGACAAACCTGAGATGGTAATAGGAAAGCCCCTGGTTCACCGCCGGTAGTTGCTGGTGATTCACCAAAGCTGACTGCAAGATCGATTGTTGGGTTGATCCGTGGGACAAGATCTGGTACAACGTTCATCTGTATAACACGCTGCATCTGTATTTCGGATCCAACTCACTTCAGTAATGCGTTGACACGAAACACTGGCTTGAGGAGAGCCACGTACAAGTCGATCCAGCTTGCCTTCTTTCCTCCATTTCCTCTCTGCTAGTGTCCTAAGCGCATCAGCTTCCCCTTCCTCTACATCCTGCCCAATCTCCTGCAAATTCGTAAATGTCGACCTCAACCTCGGATCGATTATCCTCGCTTCCACCTCTAATTTCTTGGCCCTCCGTCGCAGCTCAGCCGTTTCAGCATCCGTTTGTCCAGTTTGAGAACGCAATGCTTCTGCTCGTTGGTGAAGCTTTTGAGAATGACCGTCCAGGAGTTCGAGAGCGGCGTCGTATGCGGGGTTGACACCCTCGGCAATGGGTCGAGTCCATGCTTGAGCAGAGGTTGATGCTGCTCGAGTAGATGCAGCCCAGTGCCGCGATACGGAGCGGGTCAGGGAAATGAGCTGGCGTCGTTGGGACATAATTTTTCGATGGGTCTACCTAGTCGTTCTCCGTACAGGTGCCGTCCGTGGTGCCGTGGAAGCTGGGAGCAGTCACGAACCGGTTTCAAAGTAACCACACCCTTAGCAGTCTCAACCACCACCTATTCGATCGAACACGGGCGCTTACCCAAAAAGTTGGCTTGCGCTTTCGTCGTTGACAGAGGGATGTCTTCCTGGTTGACGTAAGCGCGGATGATCATAGATTCTGACCTCAATAGTCGACCTTCTTGTCGACGCCGGTGGCACGGACTCAGTTTCGTAATGTCGAGTGATGGCTTATTCCGGCTTTCATGCAGTTCAATATCTCAAATGCCAGGTATCGACTTGCGCAGACTTTTTCAATCCCCCGTCCTCTTTTCTCCGTCGCATGACAGCGACCTAGAAAAAGTAGTAGACATTACATCTGGTATAAATTACGAAAGGCAAATGACAAACCTACAACCACCCTTCCCCTTCATTGGACATCTAGGTACCACATACGAATACAACTGTACGCAGTGCTGGGCTTCTCAAGTAGTGGTGCAGAGTGACGATTGCGTTACATCAACATTGGAGATATAAACATTTGAACTAGCTTGTATGTCCATCAGAAGGCCCGTGTGAAATTAAAATGTTACCGCTCATATAGGGCAAATGATTTGCAAGGTACCCGTTTGACGTGCACCTGGATCCAAATGATCCAGCCGGGGACAATTCAACGACCGTGAATCCCGGGAGCACAGACCATGCGGTGTTCATAACGCCAATGAGCAGAACGCAAGAAAGCTCGTAACTCAACGCTATCCTATAGAGTTCCCTGAAATGAGTACCCGTTGACGTTCCAAAATGCGGAAATCTAATCCTACCCTGATCACTGATCCGCCAGCCGTTGCCAATCGCGAAATTCGGATAAAGCAACCGGAATGATGCGTTGGCTCTCTCTTGGTGATTTGTTCGAACACAGCACAGAGTGAAACGCTTTGCTATTAAGCGGTTTCACAGACATCCGCCGGAATACACTCATGTGGAAACACTTGCGTCGCAACGTACCTTCCTGCCTGGTGATCGCAGTTGTTATTCACTGATTGTGGCAACTTAGTCGCGATGTCCGAACCTATCTCGCTGATATGGTGTATATCTTTCCTAGAGAAAACCTCAGCCAGTATAGTTCTTATGAGCTATGGCTAAAGTCCATTATTCCTCGGTGGGTCGTGTTGTGTACCATTCACAATATTCGCACTTGATCGTTGTATGTTGCATTCTGTACCATGGCACCGAATCGGCCACAAAAAATAGTTCGGGTCCAGTCCCAAACCTTACTAAGGCAAAGGAAATACAAGGCCTGACAATCGCAAAAACAATTGTTCCCCATCGGGGAATTGAACCCCGGCCTGGTGCGTGAGAGGCACCCATCCTAGCCACTAGACGAATGAGGAGATTGATGATTCAGGACTCCATAAAAACCCATGATTGTCATTTTTTGTCTGTGGGAGCGCGAGCGATCGGTACGACATCGCCGTTCATCCTTGATCTATCGTTGACTGTTATCCAGGACGATGTCCTCTGATGTCTTTGCAGGAGCTCATCTATCCATGCGTGAGCTGAAAGCCATGCAATAGAGGTATAGGAAAGGGCTCCATGATTCACTGTTAATATCGACCCTGGGCATCTGTTCGTTCCTCAGGACATTTAAAGTCTACCTGCGTATGACATCAGCCCGCCAAGTTCAAACATGGCTAGGTAAGCATGCGTGTTAGCTTGCGACTCATATGCGGAAACTCACTTCCATCTTCCTCCAGTAATTTCTGGGATTCGACCCACTGGTGAGTAAGTTCTAACGTCTCCCGTCGTATACTCGCTAACGATCATGGCATGTGATCAGCAACAACTGGCTCGTATCAAGGAACGCCCTCCTCGAAGCAAAACAAACCGATCTTAAATATGCTACACCACGGCAACTCGCAACAATGTCCATTTTCTTTTCAAACCTCATATACCGCCTAGGCAAGAAGCTCATGCTTCGTCAAATCCCGATTGCAACCGCCAATGTCTACTTTAAACGGTTCTACTCCAAGAATGCGACATGCGAGACGGATCCGTTCATGGTGGCAGCTTGTTGTGTTTACGTTGCTGCAAAAGTGGATGAAACACCGGTACACATTAAAAGTGTTGTGAGCGAAGCGAGAGCGACTTTTTCTGGTAAGCATTTGCACAGCAAGCCGAGTAGCCTTGATATACACTGATACGGAAGGATGGTAACAGAATTCAACTACCGCGGCTTTCCAGTAGACTATACCAATCTCGCGGAAATGGAATTCTACCTTTTAGAAGACCTGGAGTTTGACTTGATCGTCTATCATCCTTACCGAACCCTTGCTGCCGTCTGTGGCCGGGAAGCCGTCGACGCCGGCGACTTTCCAGATGATGTCGAGCGTGATATCGAATTATCTCAACTGCTTCATCTCGACTCGAGCTTGACAACAAATACAGCAGAGCCATCTTCTGGCGGTTCCGCAAAGATGGACAATGCAGTGGTCGGAGTGGATGCGGCGGCAAAGGAGATTGAGAAGTTGGACAGGCTTTTTGGGCGAGGCAGCGGGAAGCCTGGATCTGACGTAGAAGATAGTATATTGCAGATGGCGTGGTGAGTCTGCAAAGTGTTTCTACGAGCGGATCACAACTAAGCCAACCCCTATGTACCATTCCAGGTTCATCCTCAACGACACGTATCGCACTGATCTCAGCATTCTCTACGCACCATACATCATCGCCCTCGCCGCTCTGTATCTATCTTTCAGCTTGGAAGATAAATCCCCTCGCGACCCCTTCCGAGTCCGTGGTCAAACAGTATCATCTCTAGACCGGACAAGCCTCACAATGAGGGAACTACCCAGCGGCGAAGATCGCTCCGCCATGGACCGATTGATTATTCGTGCAAAAGCAGCCGGTTACTTTGCCGACTTTGCGATATCGATACCGACAATGCTCACGATTGTTCAGGAGATCATATCTTTATACCCGCTCTGGGAAGAACTCGAGGGCAGAAACACATTTTCAGCTGTCAAAATCGCTCCAAACGAAGGTGACCAGCAAGAAGCTTCGGTCAACGTCCCATACATGAAGCCGGCAGACAGCCTGCGGGAGAATGAGATCGTTTCCATGATTCAAAAGATGCAGCGCGCGAGAGCAGTCGACTTGTCAAATTCAGCCGATGATGGAGTGGATGCTAACAAAACCGCTGTCATCGGCGATGCAGCCGACAACAACTCAACGAGGCCACTGAATGCCGCTCCAGGAAAGACTGGGGGTCCCGTAGCCGGAGTGAAGCGAAGACATCCAGACTAGATGAAATGTCAAGCTCACCTCGTGGATAGGCAGACTAGAGTACTCGTGGACATCGCTTCCGCCCATTTCCACTCGTCATCTTCGCATACTAGCGATTCATAACACATGTCAACGCCACCCGACCAGTCGACGCAACCGCTTCGCGCGCCCCGATCGGAGTCCTTGACCAACCAAGGGCTTGCAGGTAAGATAACATCGTCCGCTGTACCGCGCACGGCGTTCTTGTCATCAACAATAATCCCAATAGATCAATACTGGGACACATGCAAAGTTTTTCGGTACAACTCGGACATCTAGCAAAAAGACAATCCGCCATTCACTGAAGAACATGGACTGTCCATCCGAAGATAGCCGTTACAAGGAGACAAGCTAGTTGTACAGCGCTTGACAAGACGCTATAGTCTTGTTTCTTTTCCACCCGTGATACGCAAGTGTTCATCACCCGCGATCGTCCACAATTTTTATGACACACCAATAACAAAACCAAAAGCCACTTGCGTTTCCACACTCCCAAAGCAGACTCAAAGCGATTATCGCCTTGTATGACTTGGCGAGTTACCACCGAAGCCGCCCCATCGCGGACTAGTCTGGCCTTGACCGTTGGCGCCCGGTTGTCCATAAGCCGGAGAGGCTGGGGAATAGACTGGGCTCGCTGGCGAGTACGCAGGACTTGCCGGAGAGTAAGCTCCTGCGTTTGCCGCCGCCTGACCAGCTGCAGTAGAGTACGCGGGACTGGCAGGGCTGTATGCAGGAGAAGCTGGGCTAAATGCCGGGCTTGCAGGCGAGAACGCTGGTGATGCAGGCGAGAAGGCCGGCGATGCGGGCGAGAAAGCAGGGGAAGCAGGTGAGAATGCAGGGCTCGCAGGCGAGAAAGCAGGACTCGCTGGCGAAAAGGCAGGACTAGCTGGTGAGAATGCAGGACTGGTAGGTGAGAAAGCCGGGCTCGTCGGAGAGTACGCTCCGTGCGGCGATGTAGGCGAATAGCTTGGTGACGCGGGAGAGTACTGGCCAGGCGAGAATGACGGGGACGCAGGCGAGTATCCCATCGGTGAAGCAGGAGAGAAACCGGGAGACGTGGGCGATGCATAGTTTGGACTATGCGGACTGTTCACAGATGGATTATTAGTTGAATCTCCGCGGTTTCTAGCTCGAAAGGGTACTGACCTGTACGCGGGTGACGTGGGACCACCGGCAATTCCACCTGAAACCCAAGGAGAAGCTCCACCATATGCGGGCGACGCAGGACTTGTATGAGCTGGTGAGGTGATGAAGGGGGATGTAGCTGCCAGATATAGAATAGGTTTAGCCCACTTCACTCGCGAATAAAGCATACAATAGAAGCACTTACGACTGTAAGACGGAGATGTCGGACTGTAACCACCACCAGGCGTGGCTGCTCCCAAACCATTCGCAGGAGAAACACCGTACCCAAGCTCGCCGAATTGGAAACCTGAATGGTCCCCGGCAGCAGCGATAGGAGAGAACGACGCATTGTCGATACGACCGTTTGCAGGCGAGTAATTACCGGAATCGTATGGTGTCATGGCGACCGTCATACCACCTCCAGGTGTCATAGCACCCGCATGCTGAATCTGGAATCGAGCAATGTCACCACGAGCATCGGGAATGACATCCTTCAAAAGATCCATGTCCAAAGCGACGTCAAACACCCCGGTACCCATTGATGCCACCTGACCGAGCATGACATTCTCTGCCACACCTTTACAGTCGTCCTTTTCTCCTACAGCAGCGGCATCCATAAGGATTTCGACCGTTTCTTCGAAGGACGATTTGGCCAGAGGACCAGAATCCGTTCGATTGATACCATGTCGAGTAATCGCCATGAGCCGACCTCGTTGTGTCATCAAGTCGCACAGGAGACACAAGTGACGATAGTTGACGTAAGAACCGTCGAATTCGATAACGTTTCGCAATTCTTTGAGCAGTGCCGCTCGACCCGCCTCGATACCCAAGACCTGGAATACCTCGAAACTGTTGTTCGAGTATGTGCGGACCGCGTCCACACCGTCAACTGCCAAAACTTCTTTGAAGTTACTACCGTCGGTTTCGATGAACCATTCCCTTCGACCCATATCAAAGTCTCCATTCTTGTTGATGACAGTTCGCTTGCCCTGATTCATGAAGACTCGCTGGATCCCCTGAATGCCGCCCAAGGTGATCTTGTCCAAAATGACCTGTTCAAGCTTGAGCAAAGTTGCATCTTCCTCGTCCGCATAATCTTCGTCCTCCTTGTGCTGGTACACGGTTCGGACACGAATTACGAGATTCCTCGAGTTCTGCGACGGCGCACAGCAATGAACATCTGTGGTATCTTGGTTGAATGTCGAGTTGATAGCGTTGACTACCGCGTCGATCTCGATCCCCTTGTCCTGCATTCGCGCTCGGTCCAGAACCAAACGCAGTACCCAAGGAGATAATCGATCCATGACAGCTTCGTTCTTCTCGTCTGGCATTTCCCACATTGCTCGAACAAAGTGCTTGTCTTCTTCGATATATGTATCCGCGGGTTCGGGATCGTAATGAATTTCCACCTTCGAAGTAAGGGTTCGAATGGTAACATGAGCCAGCCGCGATGCAAGGTTTTTGGTTCTGACCTGGTCCTCGGAAATGGTTTCATGCACGTAGACCTGATTTGTGGGCGTCTTGATTCGCTCGGCAACGTTGATGATTTCCTTCAAACGTGGTACACCGAGTGTGACGTTCTTGGCAGAAACACCGGCATAATGGAAAGTATTCAGTGTCATCTGCGTCGCCGGTTCACCGATGGACTGCGCAGCAAGAATACCGCACATTTCGGCGGGGTTGACCAGAGACGCCTTGAATTTGGTCTCGATCTCTCCCAGGACCCAATCGAATGCCGTCCGCGTCAAGTGATGTTCCTCCAGCAGACGTCGAGTCGCCAAATTAGACCGAAGAAGAGATTTGAACAGGAGCGTAGCGTTATACTGCGCTTCCAGACTGAGTTCATCGTCTCCCCGAATGACAATGAGATCATCGGCCAATCGCTGTACGTTTTCGACGATATATATCGGGCTGAGATCGCTCGGTTGCCGCACGTCGATTTTATTGACCTGCTTGCTGTTTTGAATGATACGTCCAATGTTCACAGGAAGTGGCCACGAAGCTTCGCCAGTTGGGAAAACTTCGCGCAGAGTCTTTCTGTCCTTTTTCAGCTGTTCAAACTCCTTGTCCAGCGCGCTCTGCACGGCCACTCGGTCGTCCAGGATACCAGCTGCAACTGTTTTAGGTCGAAGAGCAAATCGAGTATCCTCGACGAGATCCACCTTGTAGCGCCTCTTGAAGTCCTCTTTGGCGAGTTTCAGGGTGTCCAAAGTCTGCAAAGAAGTGCATAAGGCTCTAACGCTATCAATAGTTAAATAAGTATTGGCTTACCTGACGTTCCATCATTGCACCATCCATACCGTCTTCACCATAAAGCATCTGCAATACATCACCAGACGAGTTTCGGACAGTTCCGTCATAGCAGACCATGACATCTTCCATAGCCTTGACCAAACGACGCTGAATGTAACCCGTTTCGGCGGTTTTGACGGCAGTATCGATCAAACCCTCTCGACCAGCCATGGCGTGGAAGAAAAACTCTTGAGGCGTCAGACCTCGAAGATACGAGTTTTCGACGAAACCACCTGCTTCAGGTCCGTAGTCGTCCTGCGAAAAGTGGGGCAAAGATCGATGCTGGAAACCGAACGGAATTCGCTTACCCTCTACGACCTGTTGACCGACACAACCGGACATTTGTGAGATGTTGATGAAAGAACCCTTGGATCCGGATACAACCATCTGTTTGACGTTGTTGTCGGCCTTCAAATTTTTCTGCGCCGATGTACCGGCGTAATCTCGGGCCTTGTTCAATTCCGTCTTCATTAAATGTTCGAAGGTCTCTCGGAGCGTCATACCCGGTTCGGCTGTCATGATATTTTGCTCGGCCTCGTACATCACAGTCGCACAGGTTTCCTTGGCTTCTCGGAGACGTGTCGTGATTTGAGACATGGTTGCAGTGTCGGCAATGGTATCACCAATACCGACACTGAAACCATAGTGCAACAGCCAGAAATCGACCATGTTCTGCATCGCAGAGAAGAAATCTCGAGTCGCCACATGTCCCTTTTCTCGGAAGATGACGTGGATAAGACCGTTGTTTTGCGCACCGGCCATTGCTTTGATGATGGTACCATGGATGATTTCACCATCTTCTACCAACACGTTCTCGTCCGTATCGTCGATGGGCGATTTTTTGTCCGAGTTGAATTTGGAAACATTGATTCCCTTGGGAATACACAGACTGACCAACTGTTTACCGGTCCAAAGCGGCTTCGGTTTCAGAATCGCTGGCGGTGGTATTGAGCCATCCCATCCTCGTAGCCACAGCATGATGTTTTGCACTTGTGCCCAATCGCAGAAGGTATCCTTAAGGGTCAACTTTCGAACACCGCATAGCGTGTCCTGGACAATGCCCATGACCGGCTTGTTGGCTTGCGGTGAGATAATCTGGAACAGGAGGGCAAAGTCAGGATAGCTATTATGATGCGAGCATGAGAGCTACTGACCTGTCTCGGCACCCAAGCGATCTGTCGCAATTCCGCTCGCGTTTCTTCGGATTGAGGTACACTGCGCAAACAAAGTTTATGTTCAACTGGCAAGGTACATCGGCAAGCGAACTCCGACAAGCAACATACTGCAAGTTCATCTCATCTCCATCGAAATCGGCATTGTAAGGCGACGTTCTATTGTAATGAAATTATATCAGCCGAGGTCAACCATGTGTTTGCGAAGAGACACCTACACTGAGAGATTCAACCTGAAAGCTGCGGATCCAGGTGAGGCTGATTAGCGTATTACATGGCGCATCATTTCTCGTTTTCTAGACGTACTAGAGTAGTACAGAACTTTCACTCGATGACTCATCATCGACATTTTATGCAGTGAGGGCTGTCGATTGAAAAGCACATAGCTGAGGGGTTACATAGATCAGTGAATGCGCACAATTTTCGACGAATGTCAGCAGATATCTCGACTTACTCTCCGTCAATCAGGTGACGCTCCACTATCCACCCGTATTCCAGCTGTAATGGCGCGCCACCCCTTCGGTATTTCAAGTCGATACGTTCCGAAGTGTCTTTGACAACGAATCTAGCACCAGGGTAAGTGGCTGGTCCGTTTTCCACCAGTTCTTGCAGACGATGTTTGTTGTACGGCGTGACTGAGGGTGGGGCGAGTAATATTAGATGGTCGTTCAGGGACAGCTTCTGCAAGAAACTCGCTTACCTCGCTCAGGATATGTCAAGTTCATGGCTATACTTCTGGGCACACCGACTTGATCGAGATCCAAGTTGGGATCACCGGTAATAACCGTTCGCGCAGAGAAATCTACACGCTTTCCCATCAAGTTGCCTCGCAATCGACCCTCCTTTCCCTTTAGACGAGCTCGAATAGCCTTGATCGGTCGACCACCCTTCTGTTTGGCGGTTGGCACGCCGGCAAAGTCATTGTCCATATATGTGACGACATGATACTGGATAGAGGAAATTATCAGTAAAAGCGCTTGGTGAATACCAGATTAGACTTACCTGGAGCAACTCAATGAACTGATTGATGATATAACTGGGACTTCCTTCCTGCTCAGCTTTCTGCAAACTTGCATTCGCCTTGATGATTTCCGCCAGCTTGTACGTCAAATCATCCTGGGCACTAGCTTTTCCGGGTGAAACAACCGACGGTCGGACAGGCGCGGGCGGTACAGGCAAGACTGTCAGGATCATCCAGTCTGGTCGAGCGAATTCTTCCGAGAGACCGAGGACTTCCATATCGGTTGCCGACATCTTCTTGAGAATGTTGTGACATTCCTGTGCTGAAAGGTTCTTCTTGTCTGCCACGGTAGGAGCGTTTTCCTGCACATGCGATTTGTGTTAAAGTGATGGTCACCAGAACCTGAAAAACGGTCAAACCCACCTTTCGCTTGGCATCTGCATCCTCTTCAATCTTTTTGTAGACCGCAAACATTTTTGTGCCTTCTCTCCTAACCAGTGGCTGACGATGACCACATCCACCATGTCCCGGCGGGGGCAGATTCCCTTGCTCATCCGGTCCCTCATCTTCTTCACAAACCATGACACCCTTGGCAGCCTCGTGAACGTACTTGAGCCTGTACTTGGGTTGCAGTCGGTTTAGGGTGGAAAACAGATTTCGATCCCTGTCGTCGACTTTTAGTTTGCCACAATTTGTGCAGACACATTCGAGGATTTTCTTGACCGTTTTCATGAAACCCGGGTGAAATATTGGACGGGCGAGTTCGATGTGGCCGAAATGACCGGGGCATTCGGACATGCCTTCACCACATGTTTCACATTTTGTGTTTCGGTCAATAGCTAAGAAGGGTTTCCCCAGCAGCGACACACACACACACACGTTTAGGTTCTTGGATCAATCAGTCAACTTGAAAAACAAGTATGACTTACTTCCCATCTTGGGATCCATCAAGCCTCCAGGTCTTGGCCTTCCACTTTCATCATTGACCTCGGGGAACTCAATCTTTGCCACAGAGTACGCTTTCTAATTCATCCGACGAGCGACCGATGGATCGTGCGAAGGAGAAGAGAACCAGAATTAGCGCAACGTTTACAAAACTCTGCGCAAAGAGGCAAAGCCGAAAAGGAGTCACCGATGGGCGAATTGACATACAATGTCTTCTGGACTGAGAATACCGAATTGAATCTCCTTGACAGTCCGGATGGGAGCATCGGAGTGAGCGAGAGAAGTCGCCATGATGGATAGAAAGACGGTGGCGGTTTAAGACGACAGAAAGCGGATTGCGCAGTGAAGCGTTTCGAAATTTTCTGTTTTTTGTTTGTTATGATATAGCTTTCGTCCGTCAATGCCGCGTCGATGAAAGTTCGAAGCTTGAGAGCGGCAACCTTGATACTACAATCAATCCCAGAATGGATTTTCTTTTCTTTTCGCCTATCCTGACCGGTCTGTCGGACTGTGCCAGAAGGATCTTGTATCTTGATCTCGCCACTCACGAAAACCAAATTACGCGAATGTCTCTCGACTTTCAACTCTCCGTACCCTGATCCTGCGCCGTCTAGATCTGCCGAGCCTTCCAAGAGCTGATATCCGTACCGGCAAGAGATTATCGACCTTGTGTTACGACGGCGTGATGAAGCGATCGTTGTCGTTGACGATGATCCAGTCGGAATGGTGTCGTACGCGTCGGATTCTTAACGTCCACCTATCGAAATCACTTGTGATTTCCGCTATTCCGGCAAGTGCTTCCAGCTGCTATCACTGATGTTAGTCTCGAAACGACGACACTAGGGATGCAACGGTTGTCAGTCTAGATGAATCAACTAGACAACCTATCGATCACCTTTACCGTGTCATCCGCCCCGAGCCAATCCCGCCTGGCGAAAACAAGCGCGGCGGCGTAAGCGTGGACCCCTATTGCATGACTGGAAATGAGGTGTCATCTCGTTGAGTGCCTCCGACAAGCTTGCGTTGATGATGACGAAGCGGATAGTGCACAGACGATACACGATACAGAAGATGTGAGGGTTTGCAAGTAACAACGAAACTCGCCCACAGTCCTGATATACATCCTGCAACTGCCAACTCACACAATCCTCAGTATATCAGCAATCCTCCATTTGACCGCGACTCAAAAGGACGAATCTCCACTGGGACAGTAACTGAGACCCAGATCATCACCGATCACAATCGTGAATTCGCCTCTTTGATAGCTCCATCGCTCCGTCAGAATGGCGTCCTGGATTGGCTGGAGATCCGCAGCAGTGAACCCTCAATATGAGGAACTGGTGGGTAAGTCATTCATCATCCAAAACGCGCGATCTTGGTGGCTGTTTGGGCTGAATTCACATATCATTTGCTTTCGTTATCCCAATGTTTCATCTTCCTGTAGAGAAGGCATGTTCGCCACTCAATCTACCCTACCCGGAGAGCGAGGATATCGCTTTAAATCTCGAAATATGTGACCTCATCCGCTCCAAGACCGTTGCAGCAAAACCAGCGATGCAGAGTCTGAAACAAAGGGTGGCAAGCAAGAATCCTCGAGTGCAGCTGAGCGCACTCGGTCTTACCGACATATGTATTAAGAATGGCGGTGATCATTTCCTGCAGGAAATCGCATCCAAGGAGTTTGTGGATGAAATGGTCGGCGTGATCAAATCACCGGTGAGTACTCCATGTACAGACTCACTGCCGGAGCATTTCAGCTCATGCGCGATTTTCGCTTGCGATGCAGGCAAGTAACCCACAAGTACGAGACATGGCCATCAAGCTGTTTCAATCATGGGCTGTTGCCTTTGGATCTAAAAGGGAGCTCAGTTTACTGCCCGAAACATATCGCGACCTAAAGAATCAAGGTAAATCGTATCTGCTCTTATTTGACGAGACCTCATCACTGATCTCAGTTTGTATAAAAGGAATCAACTTCCCGCCACCGCCGAAGAACATCCCTTCGCATCTCTTGACAACAGCTACTCCGCCCACATGGATCGACTCTGATTCTTGCATGCGATGCCGAACGCCTTTTACATTCACAAACAGAAAACACCACTGCCGAAACTGCGGTCTCGTCTTTGATCAAGCATGCAGTAGCAAGATGATGCCCTTACCCGATTTGGGCATCAAGCAAGAAGTACGAGTGTGTGAAAGCTGTTGGTCAAAGAGTCCGAAAGCGAAACTGGCCAATTCCGATATATTGAGCAAAAACGACCCGAATACTCCGCCCGTTCCGACCAAAAGAACATTGCGTACCGGAGCAGGCTTTGATGCGGATATGCAACGAGCCATTGCTCTGTCCTTGGCCGAGTCACAGAATGGTCGAGCACTCGGTCACGGCCATGTACCATCTCAGCCTGGACGAATGCTTGAAGGCACGGATGAAGTGCAGAAGGGCCGTGGGGATGATGAAGACGAAGAACTGAGACTGGCGATTGAAGCAAGTCTCGAAGAGATGCGTCATGTCAAGCCAACCGCACCCGTAGGCGAAGACGATAATTCTACGCCAACGGCATCGACCTACCACCAGAATGCCACGGGATACATCGTCGAACCCGATTATAAACCTTTGCCGACATATGACCTGTCTCCTAGAGAGGCAGAGACAATGTTGACGTTTGCGCAAACGGTGGATCATGCGGTTGCATTCGGCGATCAAGATTTCAGGAGATTCCCACATGTCCATGCCTTGCACGAACAGGCAACGGCACTCAGCGGGAAACTGTTGAGAAATATCGAGGAGAAGAATACCAAGAATCGTAAGTTCTAGTCGCTGTGTGGTTGGATAAGAAGAAATGTTTATCGTGCGGTGTGTCTTGTGAATGTACAGAGATGTTGGGGGAAATGCAGGAACAATTGACCAACGCAATCCGGAGGTATGACAGCCTTCTGACCGAACAAGACAACTATGCGCGACATCAAGCGGAGTTACGTCGTCAAGCGCAGCAACAACAACAACAATATCAGCAGCCCGTCCCACCGCAGTATGGTTACATGCCTCCTTATGGGTATCCAGCGCCCAACCCAGCCGGACAGCCTCAGTATCCGTATCAACAGGGCGTTGGTTATGGATACCCCAACCAACATCCCGCAGGTAAAGATTTCATTTCGGTCAAATTGTCATAGCGACACTTGTGCTGACACCTTGCGTCTCATTTCCAGGCCCATCAATGTATCCAACAATGCCCGCAGTGCCTTTCCCTTCTGCTTATGTGCCATCGCAGCCGTATGCGGAACGCTCACGACCGGATCAGCAACCGGGGTTCGTGCCACCGCAGTCTTATGGTTCCCCTCCGCAAATGGAATCAACGAGGATCGAAAATCGACACTATGAACAGGCTCGACAACCACTGATGGCAGATCAAGCTTCGGCCGCCCCCCATGAATCAACACGGCAGGCTTCGTATCTACAGGCCCAGCATACCCCTTTGCCCGTTTCTCCGCAACCAGTACCTGCTGCGCCTGTTCAGAACGATCGCCCGCATGAGGCGCCTCAGCAATATCCTTCGTACCCTCAATCAGCGCCGCAGGAGGCGGGCTATCAGTCGGTGCCCACGCAAGAGACAGGGCAGCAATACCCTTCATTTCCCGCATTCCCTGATGCGCCAAGTCAATTGCCCCTAGCGCCCGTCAGCACTGTGGAACCACCCAAGGAAGCCTTGCTGATCGAGTTATAGTGAAGGAACACTCGAGGAGGAAAATTGCGACTTGTCGGACAGATGGATATGGGAGGTAGCTTTGGAAAGCATTGTTTCATCAGCAAAGACTTATAGGTACCAATGACGGCGAGAGCCCGATGTCCAAGCCAACGGTAGTCCTTTTTTCTTTGCTACAATCTGTTCTAGGTGTCGACACCCCGCCCTTCCATTTCATCGGACGCCGGCCCGTCCGCCCGCTCCCCGATAGCCGTCTCGAGCTTGCTTATCTACAAACTATACACTCATGATGAGCGAAACTTACAATAAGATAGAAACGCTGCGAGAACTATTCCCTGTGCCCGCCGCCAAGGTCACTTCTTTTTGCCTCCTGAGGTCGACAATTGCCTGCGTAGTTTGATTGGTACCTCAACACAATTTGTACCGACTTGGAAAGGGTGAAGCTCGCCGGAAGCTGTAAATTATTACTTGCAAAACTCTTGCGAAGAAATCGTTGAAGCTGAATACTTCGATACGGCTTTTCTGGAGATGCAACACGTTGTCCGCGTGTCTTTTCCGGTTATCTCAGTCTCTGGTTTGGTCTCAGAGGCACAGCTTCTTGGCACACATCCTTGGTATATGGAATAGTTCCTGTTGGCGAACTCGTTAACGTCTATTACAAGTTCTGTCAGCGCAGTCACTCCGGACCTTTGTGCGTTCGCTCGTCGGGCAAGACTACGTAATGGGGCTCTGTTAGCAAGCTTCAAGCTTGTTGGCAGTTCTGATGCGGCAGACACGCAACTGCGCATCACTTCACGAGCTACTTCCGCTTTTACACTCTACTCCCTCTAATAAGAGACTCCCTGGTAATTCGTTATGGAAGCTGTTATACATGGGTTCCGACAACTGCTCCGACAGGATTTCTCTCCGACAGGAGATTTTTCTAGTGCGACTCCACAAAGCTCTCCACGACGAACACCCCCACCAGACAGCTACGAAGACACTTGTTTCAAAATGCGGGATGGGAAACCCCACATATCCCGAGAGTTCCCGGAAGTCAGAAGAGCTGACAGAAGACAGCACTGAACACACTGAAAGCTACACAGAAAGAGCTAGCTATGTACCGAAAGTGACAGGAATTTACGGAAGTCCGCATGACGAATCAAGAACCCCGAGGGCAACTGTAATAGACGATAGCGTTAAGGTGTCTAACCTTAGCGAGCGATATCACAGATTATGCTAGATTGTTGTCTCCCGAATATATACAACGTCTCTTTTTAGACACTCTACTTGCTACTCTACCAGTCTTAACAGCTCTTCATCTAAACCGTTGTGAGAGCTGTATGACCTGCCCAGCTACCAGCTCTGTGTCGTGTTGGCGTTCTTGTGTTCTTACCAAGCAAAATATTAATGAAGCCTCATATCATGTGTCGTGCCGGAGGGACATCAGAAAAGTCAATCGGCGAGCTAATGGCAAACAAACTACGACAACCCAAAACTGAGGTACTGAAATAAACGTTTTGGATCTCCTTGTTTCCTTACACCAGCCAAAGACCAAGGTTTGTGGCAAGGTAGGTGGCAAGGTAAACAACCACCTGAGCATCTGGTGCTGTGCCTGCTTAATGGCTGATGGTCGGTTCCAATGGGTATGAGTCGGCTGATGCATTTCTCAAACGGGCTGTCAAGAGCTTACGAACAGCAGAGGAGAGCTGCAGTGGTCCGCAGAGGACTATCAGCTGGACTATCCCAGCGACAGAAGATGACAGTCGCGCAGAGCAGATTGACATCTTCTTCCCCGCGACCGAGTCCTAAAACCCCGTTGTAAGGGAGACCCCTTCTTGGGGCAGCGCCCCGGGCTGACTACACGTACGTCTTCCGAGGAGCCTTCCAGGGGCGGCGATGAGTCACAAAAAAAAACCCTCGACAACTATCAGTCACACAAAATGCCACCGCCACAGCAGCTGCCGAACGGCTTCTTCCAGGTCAGCTTTACAAGCTGCTTTACATAAATGATCCTTCCCTCGCGAACCTCGCATCGTTTCGCTTGATGCTGCGAAGGGGGCAAGAAGCTGGCTAAGACCTCTGCTCCGTGGTCCATCTTGACTAACAGCGCGATCTTATGGCCTATGAGCATGCCAGCTAGCTGGTCTGTGCATTTCGTAACGCCGTAGGAGTAGGAAAGCATAGGAAGACTAGCTGGAAGACTATAGGAAGCATATTACCGCTGCCGTATAACGCGTATAACGAGCTGTAGTCGAAAGAATCGTTCCGTTGATACCATTCTTTTTCTTTCGCGGCCTCTGGCGATTCGAATAGTTATTCGAATCATATATCTTCTCGCCGCAGCTGGAAACGCAGCTGGAACGCTATAATTTGGCGGGGTCAGCAGGTTGCGCAGGCGTCCGACAGCTCGTCCGATCAATCAGCGATAGCGATCATTCCGATTTTGTAACTGATTTTGTCCAGCTTTTTGTCTATCAGGACTTCTTATTTCATTACTGTAAAAGCCTTTCAGCCATGCCGAACTGTATCTGGAGCTACCGAAGCACGACAACAATTGAGACAATATACATACCGCTTGCAATCGCCACCTTGCGTAGTTCTTTTGTAGCTTCTTTTGTACATCAGGCTGTGCCTTATATACAGGGTGGGACATGTGTGGTACAACAAGTTCGTTCAGCTGTACGACGAGCTGTATGCATTAACGAGTATTCTGTCGGAGTGTATATTTCAAACGGCGGGTTGGAACAGCTGTGTACAGTTGTTTGGAAGGTCATAGAGCCTTTTCTCGTCCGCTACGCCTCGCAGGAATTCATCCATCTGGAAGCTCCTCGTTACTGGGTGAGAAAACTCTTTTGACAGCTCCTGGGTCAGGGCCAGGTAGCTTGAGAGAGGGGAATGCTATAGGACGAAGATTGTTCTGACCTGCTTCATTTTCCATGACGTTTGATACAGCTTTTGATACACTACAGCCTTTTGCGCTGTACCTTAGAGCTATAGACGAACGCGACGCGAGGAACGCCTAACTCGTCGCCTAAGCAATTGTCCAACGGGTTCTCAACGGGAATGGAACTTGCATTCACCCTCCGCGTTTGACAGCGGCGGTAAACAGAGGACAGAAGGACCTCGTTTACCCCACCGAGACCGCCGGCCACTTTGTCACGAAGGCTGCCACGAAGGAATAGTTGATTCCGACGAGCGTGCACAAGGCCGTAGACAGCTCCGTAGACAAAAGGCTTTGTTGCCCAGGCTCGGAGACTCTTGACTCTTGACTATTCGCGTTATCGTCACTCGCAAACTCGTCAGCGCGAAACATGCTGTCGTGTTCTAGCACGTTGAGCCTCGCACACAGCCTTTTCCATTACCAAAATGGCTGCGAGATCGGTTACGGACGAGTTAATCTCACTGAGACCAGCACACGAAATTCTGGAGCTGGTAATCAGCATGGGCGACCCTGAACGAGATAGTCATTCCCTCATAAGATCGTCCGTTACATCTCGCCCTTGACTCAGGACATCTTTGTCCCCGAGATGGTTATCGAGTTAGGAATCACTCCGCTTCTGAAACGCAGGCCACCAAAGTTATAAAAGGTCATTGTGAGGGTCATAGGACGTCCTCCTCGTTACCGTAAGTATCCTGGATTTGCTGGGCACATCTTGGCTGCGACCACACTCTGATTCTCCCCATTCCACATCTCCAGACCACACTCGACAGCTTTCTCGAAGCAGAAGTTGTTGGTCGCGATCCAGCAAACCGGCATCACGCAGGTCGATCAACACCAAGGAACGAAGATCTACCTTTTGTTCGCTCTGAAACGTCAACGTTCGGGGCTGATCAAAGAAGTGTAAGGAGTCTATTGTGCTTCTGTAAGCCATACATATTTAATTTCTGCTGTTTCGCCGATCAACCTCCTTCATATCCCTACCATGACCGGCTCCCTGACTGAAATGCTTTTTCTGTTATCATCCTATAGCCTTTCAACTTCTCGACGGCACCTACCAAACAGGTTCTCTTTCGGCCCAAGCGGTGTCGATTCGGGCACAGCCTCGCTGCTCCGTTGTGCGTCACCCCACTTGACGAACCAAGAGGATCTTGTGCAGAAGAGTTCTCCTTTGCCGAACTCAAAGGCATCCGACATTTACCGAATCGAAAGGGACTCGACGCTTCTGTAACCAGATCAGCTGCCGATTCTAGGCCTCTTCGGAAATCATCGCCTCGTTCATTACCACTCATTACGTTCATCCGAACCCTTCGTGGAACTTCTGGCGATTTTTTCGGATTGTTGTCGTGGCACCCGTTTGTTTTCGATATTCGATATATAACGAAGACCAGTTCCCCATTTGGACAAGAGGCCAACCCGAATCTACTTGACCCCATCAATCCAGCAAACGATGTCTTATCACTTTCCGTCAGTCCAATTCAACTGTCACAGAGGCCGCAAGATCGTCTTTCCATCTTCGGTATTCGGACGTCCTGCTAGTAGTGGCGACTTTGCTCTGACACCAAGTCGACCGAGCAGTTCGTCTGCAGCTACACCCATCTTGGCGCCTCCGCTACCGGAAGTGCACGACTCTTGTCTGGTCATGCAGCAAATGTATGAGGCGGACCAGTATGTCTATCCTACGACGTATCCTACGGTCTTCAAAGACTTGGAAGCGAAAATGGAACCTGCTCCTTTACAAACATCGCCAGTATTGCCGTTTCCTGTCGTAGACTACTTTGGTAAGTGTAACTTGTCATCATTTATGCAAGTCAAAGCGTGAGCTTACAGTGCCTCCTTTGACACAGCCTATATTGCGTGGGACATCATGCACGGCAAGATCGACACTGCCTTTCCTTCAGCGCTCAACATGGCTATCAACCCTCCTACTCCACCTCCACAGGCTCCTACTCTGCAACCCGAACCAGCCTTTCGGGATTATCTGCAACGTCTAGTGACCACAACCGCTGTATCGCAATCAGTAGTCGTAGTCGCGCTCTTCTACCTCTACAAAGCTCGAGCTCGACTGCAACCACAACTGATCATCAGTGACATCGTTGATAAGCGATACGGCTACAGCATATGTGCTGCGAGTCTCATGCTAGCAAACAAGTTCTTGGACGACAACACATACACGAGTCGAACATGGGCTACGTTATCCGGCTACACTTTGTGGGAGATCAACGACTGCGAAAGAGGGCTCTTGTCAGCTCTGGATTTCCAACTCAACATCTCTTTGCCGGAATACAACGACTGGTGGCGTTTCTTGACCATGTATGGTCCGTCATTCACGTATTCATTCACTCCTTCATCGGTTGTCCCGGAGATGAGCCGACCCGCAACAGCGGAGGTAACAGCACCTCTTATGAAAGTTCCGACTCGACGAGTCCCTCGGGTTGAAGTCCTTTCTCGACCTGGAAGTAGGAAGCGATCGTACCCGGACGGCGGTGTGGACAGTCCCAACAAGCGCTCGATGCTCGCTTCTCAAGGTTATGAGCGACTTGCCTCGGATCAGCCTCTCGTGTATCATGCTCAACCTTGCACGGTCGTGCAACAGCCTTATGCGGCACACTTCGTACAAGATCTGCAACCTCCGCCATCCGACAATCCGTTTGCATTTGACTGGAGCGCGACGTTACAGGTAAGTTAACAGCCTTCTGTGCCTGACATCTCCGTCAGCAATAGAGTATGCACTGATCGACTGTTCCATCCATAGCAGGACTGTCCACTCGGATACTACAAGCTCGTTGCTTCTCCAGCAGATCCCCGGGGAGACGATCACTATCGCAAGGCTCAACTTGTGCAACCACCTTTGCAGCAACATGCTCCCTTCCCTCGTCCTTGCGTTCCATCCATGCTTCATCACTCGATTTTGCCTCCAACCTACACGAGGCCGTTGTCCGCTCCGATCCAATCTGCTCTGCATCATGACAATCCGGTGACTTTCCAGCATCCATTCGAGGACTACCTCTCGTACTACGATACCGGATCCGTCTACTCGCAGCAGATGTCAAATGCGGCGCTGCCACAGCACGAGGCACTGGCAAAGTTTGGCGCAGCTCTAGCTTCAGGCACAATGTCTGTCTATCCCGACAACACGGTCGACCTCACGCAACTTGATGGCTATCTTCACGCCAACTAGTGGCTAAAAAGTATCAATGCGATACGCACAATGCGTTATTCTGCTACGGAGAAGCGCTCATAGCCCGACACCGATCCGCAGGCGACGACAGTCCATTCACGAACACGGCTCCTACATTAGCAAAGGATCGCCTTATATGTCTTCGCTTCACGAAGACGACACGAGCCTCACGGCACCGACCATAGATTCACGACACACGACGTTCAGCACTGCATCACGACCCACAACTGTACAATATACGACATTCACACTGTATTTTAGTCGACGACAAGACGAGACAAGCAAAGAAACGACTCGAGCAAACAAGAAGAAATGAGTCGACATTACTGTAGCCAATTTACCTTTCCAGTTGTAACGTTATGACGAGCCTGCAAGAGTGAATCCTCATGGGGGATAAAGCCTCTTTTTATCAATTGCATGTGTAGTGATCTTACAAACGAACTATCAGAAAGCGTTGTCCACATGGTCTTATTTGGTGGGAGTTGATGATGCGTCCTTGGTTGCACGAATGAGACCTCCTGCCACTAATCTGACGAATCTTGTGAATCCGCTACTTGCGGAGATTCAACATGCGCGAATGACTTGATTCGACGAGCATCCGAGGTTCGAAAAGTCAATTGAACCAGGGTGACAAAGGCGGTGACTAGCAGCCGAGTCTAGAGCGCCGTGGAGTTTGTGCATTCAACAGAAGAAGCTTGAGGGAAGAACCATGAGGGCAGCAATCGATGATTGGCGCGAAGAGGCGAGCGGAAGCAGGTGAGGTGGCCCACCACCCAACAGGATCAGCTGCTGTTTCGTTCCTTTTGAGTGTGTGTGTGTGCCCTTACCTAAACCTTTTTTCTGGAGAGATATAATCATCAGTCCGTTCTCCAGTCTTGATTCACCGCTTCACCCTTTCGAGATAGACGATAGAGCGACTAGTACCAGGCCTCTCTTGCACCGCGGCATCGAAATCGGAAGATGTGCAGGTGAAATAGAAGCAACAACACAGCATCAGTCCGCAATTAATTCAGCCTCACTCACATACAACAACAACACTCGCATCACTGCGTCGACATTACATATAATACAACATCATCGACTCTTATTACTCTACAATGCAATCCAACATCTCTTCAGCAGCCGTTGCGCGCCCACAGACTCATCGGGCCATGTCCTCTTCGGCCGCGCTGTCTCCTTACGCCGATTCACTTCGTCGACAAGCCTTTGATGCCCAAGGTTCCAACTTGATCGGACAACCCTTCAGTATCGCAGAAGGCAGCTATCCTCAAGCTATAGGATCGGCTCGTCTCGATGGACAAGTCGTCTCTCCTCCTCCATCCGGCTCGAGCCATGAAAGACACAACCTACAGCACACACTCAGCGGAGGTATGCCAACTAGACTACCAGCACCCACGGAACAATCGCCTGCTTTGGAAAGGTTCCGCGGTCATTTCGAACACGACAATGCCAGCAGTGCTCCGGTTGCAAACAACACTTCACCGTTCGCCAGAAGCGGACTTGGATTCGGTGGACAGCTCGCCAATTCCGGCGGTCGTCCTTCCTTTGGTATCACAAGTAGCGTCAGCGCGACTGCATCCACCTTCTCAAACTCGGGAAGCTTCGACAGAGATGGGCATAGATTACAGGATGGCGCGCCTATGGGATTCCACAATGGATCCTTGAACGTACCCATGCCTGGGGCGAGTGCGAGGAGTCGCAGTTTCACCGAGGGTCAGAGGGAAAACCCAAAGGTAAGTGGTTACCATGTGGGAAGCGGCAAAGGCTCAGGTATATACGCACTGGATCAGGGTGACTCACTTGCCTTTTCCCTGCCAGCCACAGGTTTCAGTCATGCCGTCTTTAACATCGTCGGTGGCTCTTGATCATTACCCCAGTGGTTCACGACAGCCAAGAGGGAATTTTCAACAAAACAGAGATTCCTCTCGTCTCCCAGACACATTCTCTGAGACTAGTTCAGCACCTGCTTCGCCCGAAATCGAATCCAGCACGCTGAGCAATGGACATGGTCGAGATGGCAGTCAAAGCAGACTACCGGCCGTCCCTCATTCTCCTCCTCACGCTCCGGCAACTGCTTCCCGCAGTCGGTCTCAAAGTCTGGCACCAAGTGGACTTCGACCAACGCTTGGCAGTGGCCTGATCCCGATGCCAATGTCTACGATCTCGCAACACACGGAAATTCACCATCCCCAAGCGACGATCGGAAACACAAACGGACCTACGAGTCCATGGGGTGCTCCGACCTCGCCATACGGCCGAGGAGATGCATTTGGTGCTTCAGGTGCTCGTGTCACACAAGACGACGACGTCACTCCTACGAACGGTCCCGATGGGTGGCAGCAACACAGGCAGGCGGAGCGCGAGCGTGAACGACGTACCCACGCCGATTTGGCAAACTCGTTACAGGCCGTTCTCGGTGATCTGCAGGATCAGAATGTGGAAGACCATCAAATCCAGGCTATTGGCAATGGATCCGGCGGTGTGTACCCGAACGGGAACGTTCATGGAAACATAAACGGGCATGGAAACGCAAACCCAAATGGCTATGATAACGGTAACGGCAATGGCAATGGCAATGGCCTCAACGCGCGCTCTGGTGCGTCATCCCGCCGACACAGTGTATCCGTTGTAGCAGGGCCATCTGCACGTACCCGAGGCTTTGGCTTGGCGGGATTCGGCTTCTCTGATGCCAACAATACCAATGTCGTCCACCGTCACGGACCAGTCCATCAAGCCGAGAGGGAAAGTATCTATCCTCAGCCCTTTGGAGGTCCTAATGGCCGTTTCCGAGCAGGTGAAGGTGATCAGCCTCCAATCGCGACTTTGGGTTCCATGAATCTCGGAGGTTATACGGATGACGACCTCCTTGCCCATGGAGTGAACAATCAGTTGAGTCTTCGGATGGAGGGTGATCCGATCCCAGTAAACGTTTCAAGTTCCAGTGCCGTACCCATTGGACATGGTACATCTACCATGACGCCCTTCTCGAACTCGTATCACCCGAATGGCCTCGCTCCGGGATCGACCTATGGCATGTCGCCTTCCGGTCGTCAGAATCTTGGTCGAACTCCTTCTCAGTCCGGCGCATCTCCGCAATACCATAACGCGGAATCTTACATGCATGCGGCGGCATCGGGCCCTGGTCCTGTAGGAAGTCCGCAAGTCACATCAGACAGATTCCGAAACGGCAACAACTTGGGTTCCCCTCGATCCGAATGGCCAACCGGTATGCATGAAGCAAACGTCATGTCCAGCATCGTCCGGGATCCAAGTAGCTTCAGGTCACTGGCTCCAGGCCCCGCCGCCTTTGATCCTATGGCCCACGCTGGTAACCGTGCTATTCGTGCACCTCACGGGAGCTTTGTCGCTGCGCCGGGTCATCCTGGACATATGCCACAAGGCGCTGCTGCGTACACGAATGGACATAGCAACAACGCCGCTCCTCAACAGCCGATTCTAAGGAACAACGGCCCGCCTTTTGCCCAACAACGAGCTCCGGGTCAACCAATGAATGTACATGGATCGTTCCAGCCCATGCAGGCGAGAGGGCCACCAGGGATGGGAGCCCCGAGACCGACAATGCCGCCTCACGGGATGTCTGCTCATCCTGTCTCGCCCAGCGATCCACGATTCGTTACTTCGTATGCAGCTCCTCCTCCACCCGTTCTTTATCGTCAATCCTCCGCTCAGGGCAATGGATACAGGAATGGCTTCGCCGGTCCCGCTAATGGAGCTTTCCGCCCATCGCTGTTCGTTGGCCCCATGGCCACAGCATCGGCTTTGGCGGTCAATTCCGACGACCATGGTAAGGGCGTCTCGCTTGACGTCATTCCGCCCGATACCAAGCTCTACATTGTCGAATTCAAGGCGGGTCGAACAGATCTCTTTTACGCTGCGAATCCACGCGACACTTACGCAGAAGGTGATGTGGTCCTTGTGGAGGCAGACAGAGGGACTGATCTCGGCACAATCGTGAACGGTACGGTCTCATTGGCCAACGTCCAGGATTTCGTCGAGGCAAGGAAGGAAGCTACTGCCCAAGCGCCTTCGCAACAACAACAGGCGCAGGCAATGGCTCAGCTTGGTCGCCTACAAACTCAACTTGGGGGCATCGAGGTTGGGCATGCGGATCCCGCGGACCTGGAGGCGGTGCGTGGTCTAAATAAGGAGATTCTGCCAAAGGGTATCTTCAGCAAAGCGACCCTGGCTGATCTTAGGTAAGCTCGACCTTTATCATCCCATTGTTGTCACAATCACTTACACTGAGTCGTGCCTCGTAGAAAAATGGAGGAAAAACTTCGGGAAGAGGACCAGGCTCTGAATCTCTGCAGAAGCAAAGTTATTCAACGCGGGTTACCTATGCAAGTCCACGCAGCAGAATTTCAGTGGTCAGTCCTTTGCCTATGGTTGTATCCTGATTTCCAATTCCTTTCACTGAACCTGACGTGCACTACAGGGATCACCGCAAGCTCACATTCTATTTCACGGCGGCAAGGAGAATCGATTTCAGAGATCTGGTCAAGGAGCTATTCAGGTATGTTTACTGTGCCTGGTACATCTGAAGCGCTTCACTAAATCGTCACTTCCCTCTAGAATCCATAAAACCCGAATCTGGATGGCCTGTCTCGGAGGGAGTTATTTGCTGACGGACGAAGCAGATGGAATACATGAGGCACCGAATTATCACACGCGAGCCTGATACAATCACTTTCTCAAATCGACTAGTCGCCTCGTAAGTCGACACTCATCAACGACTGTAAACGGTACCTCAAGAAATATCAGCCCAATATACGTTATTCGCTCTCTCTTTTTTTTGGTTTCTCAAACGGTTGCGCGCTCAATCAGTCATAATCTATCAAGAAGAATACTGTATTAATGGAAATCCTGTCTGCGTTTACTGTACATCTTGTAAAATACCAACACAACCTCATTGTTCTGTCACTGAATCCGATTGTATATATACTGCCCCGATGCATCATCAGATATCATCGTCATTCGTTTTCAACTTACCTATGATTGGCTCACGACCCTCCCACAGTGACATTGTCATGGTGGAGATCGTAACCCCTTAGCACGGGTAACTTTGATCACGAGAGTCGTATGAACTTCTTACTGAGAAGCACGTCACAATAGGCGGCTGTTGGCGAAAAAGTCAATGATCGCTCCTATCGATTCGGTCGCATCACACCAACCTCGGATCCCATTGTATACATGAACCTTTACTGATGTTTTCGTATGCTCCCCCTTACCTCGCACAAGCTTTACGCATCCTCTACTTTACAATTCCTAAACGATGAATCCAATACGTTCGACTCAAACGCAGCAAACCTACGCTCTCTCACCCTTGCAGACATTCATCGCCACCACGCCTTCGCAAACCAAAGCTCAAATCAATAAACGCACTTCGACGCCTTCAGCTGTTCCAGCAGTGGTCGAAGAGAAGCTAAACACGACTTTGATGGGTTTGACGGTATTGAGGGGTAGAACAGCGGGTGAGTTTCATTTGCGAATGCTATGCTCGTACTCCGCTGAACACTTACGTGCCATGCTCCCTTCAGAGCTTTCACACAACATGAGTTCGTTGTCTACTATGCTGGAACAGGTTGGCAAAGATTTGAGCGACTTGAAACAGAAACCAGCCTTGATTAGCGACGAACAGATATCCGGTTTGGTTGATGATCTAGGTGAGTGTTGGCCCCTTTCTTCTCGTTGCGAGTCATCCGATTTGACGATCGTTCGTACGACCTTTTGCAGTTCCACATTTCCGATGTACAAGAGAGCTGCCAGACTCTGTCATACATATCCTGCAGGACTTTCAAAATGTTCCCGCTGAGATTAGAGAACAGTTGCAGGATGGCTTGAGGAACTTGAAAGCAGACTCAGCCAAGATCAAGAAAGTATTGGAAGAATTGCTCGATGGGCGGGACCAGGCCGCGGCCAACATGGAAGTGGAACAAGATGTGGTGGCAAGGGTACGTGTCCGAACCTCCTCTTGGAATCAAAGTCATCGGACCTCGAAAGACTGACTATCGAATTACCAATGGTGACCTTATATTCTGGACATCACAGATCCCTGGACTACTGCAAGATCTCATGACCAAAGTATCTCCTTTCGAAGAATTTTCTCAAACTGCCCAACAGCTCCTATCGATGGCGAAAACTTTGAACACGCAAGTCGGTGAAAATTCGCCTGACGAGCGAATGCATTTGACAAACAGAGTTCCAACTAGTCGGGAGATGATAGTTTACTCTAAAGAGGATCCCCAGGCAGGTTTCGTAGAACCCCGACTAGGTGTCACCAAGGAAGAATCGGAAAGGCATAAGCGAGTGCCGAGTAGCAGTATCGACGCCACCTTTACGTTGGTTGGAGGCTGTTCGTCGAATGGCGATAGGAGCTTACAAGAAATTCATACGGAAAGGAAGATCGAAAGGGAGCAGGAAGAAACCTCACTGAATGGACACAACTTGCTTCAGAGGCTGGACACGATCGAAAACAAGTTGGATCTGCTGCTGGGCATGAATCGACTGTCCGGCGACGATGATGCACTCGAGTCTCGACCTCGTTTCGGTACGGCGGTCAGAGAAGCGACCTCTACCACTCTCCTAGTCGAAAGCGACTCAGTTCACGATGTAGCCATCTCCGTCAAGCAAGGAGTCGAAGCTACGGAACAGCCACTTGTCTCTCCAGAGAACGCTCAATCCGCCGCCCCTGTCCTCGACACTACTGAATGCGACATGGACTTGATCGCCGGTCAATTCCCTCCTTTGGTACCTGAGAGAAATCACGCTCATCCAGCAATGCCATCTGAACCTATATCGGACGCGAATCAAGCACCAGAGTCCAAGAGCATGCCAGGACAACCAGAAGGCCCAGTATCCGTCTCGTTGAAACGCTCGCCTCCATTCCAAACAAGGAGCTTGGACAGATCTAAAGCAAGCGGGACGACGCCGTCTAGAAAGCGTAGATTGATCAAGTTTTCTTCGGACGATGAAGAGGTGAGTGTTTCTGCATGTTGGCTAGCGATCCCATAGCTGAAATTCTCGACCCATGCCTGTGTCGCTTGCTCATCATTCCATCTCGCCGACAGGACGGTGTAGAGACGGTCAAACGAATGCGAATCGGACTATCCCTAGATAATGATGACAATATGGAAGTCTTTGGCCTGCAAACACCTATCGAAAACGACACCCGAGTTGAACAGATGTCGTCCGGCGCCAGTGACCCGAGCATGTTCATCACAGGAAAATCAGAGACTGACCAGCCGGAACACCCGATGCTCAAAGCCAACTCGGGCCTCCAGCAATCCCGACGACGTATCAGCGTCAGTCCCGATTTATTGTAGACAGTGTGAATATCTCGACGGACGCGCGCACTCCAGCGCACACAGGACAAAGTTTCCGGAATCATTTCTCCACCCCTGGAGTCGAACAACATCCAGGTTGGCTCGCGAGGTGACGTAACACGATGATTTGTAGAGTCTGATTTAATTGTCACTCTGCCAAGAGTCAAGACGATGTCAACTTCCCAGTGCTTATGACGAACATATGCTCCCGCCTGTCGTGATATGAACATAGGACGCTCACTGAACGTAACAGACGGGTATATGATACACGGGACAGACACACATTATGCAAAATGAACTACTGGGCGACTGATGTATACATGTACAGTGGGGAACTCGTGGAGAGAATGGCACGATTTTGTGGATTTGGCAAGCATAACACTCGGTTGAAGTATTGCTGATTCAATGTAGACCGCTGAAATGAGGACTGGCCGGGATTGCACCCGATTCCGCCGTTAGACAACTCCAAAACGGGATCTATGCGGCGTGCCCGTTCGAGTTGTTGGAATCGTGTTTGTCACCGTCATTGCCGATGTGCTTGTTGCTGCTATTGTGACTATGACCATGGGCTTCCTCGTATTCTTCAGGTTCTGCAGTGTTGATACGGTACGTCGTGTCCTCAATCTGGATCAGTTTGCCATCGAGGTCGGGGACGGGCGAATCGCTGGAATGGCATAATTGCAGGTATGGTCAGTAAGCGAATGGCTCAGTGTGAGATCAGACTGCAAACTTACACTCGAGAAGAAGGTAGCGTCTTGAAATTATAGACACACGTTAGTACGAGGACCAAGCAATTCGGTACAACAATCTCACCTGTTTCCTGTGTCTCTCGATGATGCCACCTGATATCAAGATATGCGCGGTATTAGATGCCATACCGGTATCACAAGCAGATGAGCATCACTCACGCATGACGGCGGCAGTTCCTTGGCGCTTGGCAATCCGTCGGGACCGGTTGTCCGTAACGGTATCTGTTTCATCGACAATTTCTTCCCCGATGATTCTGAGAGGTTCGTGACTTGTTAGGCAACCGTCGTTTCGCGAGGAACAGTGGAGCCTCTTACTCCTCAATCAAGTCTTCCACTGCGAGGAAGAAAGACAAGCACCTGCCATCAGCGCGCAAGCCCCGGCTTTTGCTCTTGCTGTGTCGACTCACAACTAACGATGCCCAGTGCGCCCTTTCCAGTCCCAGGATGCTCAGAGATCAAAAGCAGATGTGCTCTCCCTGTCTGGAAGTAATCCAGCGCCTAGATAAACCTTGTTCGTCAGTAATCTGTCCAGAATCGACAAAGTCGGCCTTGCGTACTTGAAAGCCTATAGACGAAAGCGCATGTTCAGAATTCGAGCTTGCGGCGGTAGACTAAGGGGCTGATGATTGCTTACAGTTGATATCCGGCCTGGCTTCTGGTAGCGATAGTAAAGGGAACTCTGAGACCTTTTTGCATTCCTCCGGGTTGTACGAAATCAGCTGCGGTCATCAACACATGTCAGTTGAAGATACGTCGTTGGCCCAATCCGAAAACCTCGACGAAACCCAATTCTTACCCGTTTCACCAGCAGCATCCCCACGAAATTCTCCTTTTGCCCGGGCTCATAAACGGGAATCCTACTGAACCCACTCAACAGTATATGATCCAACGCCGCATGATCCAACACGTGGTCCGAGGGCAAGCACAAGACATCCTTGATATGCGTCATTATTTCAGAGGCTTTGCGGTCATTGAGGGATAAAACACCGTTCAGAATCGTGATTTCATCATCCCGCAGGGGTTCTTCGCCTTCCCGGTGGAACTGGAGGAATGTTTTGAGTTCGGCTTTTTTGAAACTGCCAGAGGAAGGAAAGGAGTACGATTGTCAATGCGTGTGAAGTTGTGGAAGGGCTTGATGGGGACTTACGTGTGACCTTCTTCCGAACCGAGTGCCCAGTCCAGCAATTTTGCAATAGGCCAGGCAATCGGAGCTGGCTCCTCGGCGTATTAGACAAGAAAGCTGCAAGACGATCGTATCTTGCCTACTCACCTAGCAAGTACATGATCACAAGCACAAACGGTGCACAATATCCTCCAATAGCCAAACCATACCTTACACAGACACTCTACCGCAGCCGGAAAACAATTACCCAGTGTCAGCAGTAGAAACGCCTCTGATGATCCCCATCCCATGTATCAAACGCACCTGCGGAATAACTTCTCCAAAGATGACAATACCGATGGTAGAGATGATGACGGCTCTGAATCCGTTTCCACCTAGTACGTCGTCCAGAAAGATGGGTAATGATTCGTTGACGATCTGCCGGGAAAGGGAGAAGGCAGGTGAGAACCCGCGGGAACTGGCGCGGGCGATCAGGCGGACATTTCCGTAGACTTACGACGTTGCCGAGAAGTAGAACCTATATTAAAATCATCATAAGCGGGGAATCTTGTGATATGGCTGATACCCAACTTACGACAAGGACCCAATGTCTCCCGCGCTTCAACAACCTCAACACGCTCGCTGCGTGTTTCCTCTCTTTCGGATCAGCCGAAGAAGTCGCCAACACGCGCAACTGCATATCATCCGATCCCATCAACGCCAAGGTAAGTCCTGTATATAATCAAGACCGCGTCCTATCCATCAGCCAGCCACACGAGAATGTGATGTACGAACAAGCACACACGTGCGAAAGCCCGGCCTTTTGCGCGTTCTACTCACCGGCAAACAGACCACCGAGTAGAATCAACCCCATGGATCCTATCAACTTGAACATGAATGCTGGACTATCCACCGGGTCTTTCGGGTCAATAGGTCCCTTGTTGTGCTTCATGGTAGACATTCCTTGTTGCTGCGTGTTGATCAAGGGTGAGCCCCATGCGAGTCGTAGGGTGCAAAAGAGACTCCATAGTCTTGATGCGAGGTTTCTATTGCGGTAGAGCATTGCTCACGAGGGTGTGAGGATAAATGTATGGTGTTGGTCAGACTGAGTATATGCAGAATATGAACAAATAGATGCAAACTTTTCTTCGCGTCGAGAATGCAAACCACACGACACGAAACCTGAAGTCGCGGCGACAGTCCGCGACGTCATTTTGCCTGCCTCGATCAACGACGGGTAGTCACGCCAAATATAGGCTCAAAAAGCTGCTCAAAATAAAGCACGAGGGGCCAGAGCTATTCAGAGCGGTTCAAGCTTCAATTCAGCACATCTTTGGCTGTCAGATAGCCTACTGGATGTTGGCTACAAGGTTGAAGAGAGGCAGTAGAGACGGCTGAGACGGCTACGTAACACACAGCATTTCGGCGATATGCATGTATATCAAATAATTAAAGTATGTCTGCCCTGCAAACCCGCTCGCGACGGAGGAATATTCGAGGAATGCGACGCTGATGAGGTGAACATATCGATTCAGAGCTGTAAAAGGTCACGGTCTCGCACTTATCGACGAGGTAGGACGTGATGATCAACATTGACGGCTGAAGGACGACTTGATGAATAACCGACTGGCTTGAGACTCGATTACTGATGTTACAGGAGGACGACTCTGTGTTTCCATGTTTTTGCGGTCTGGAAGAGTCTCCAGCTCATAGGGCCGTACGGTCGCGGTGGATGACTAATCGTACCCAAGCGCAGAATAGGCGAGAAGGCTCTGAGCGCGGACCAACCTGTTGACTGTTGAGCAGCTTGTTGAGCCACTTTGCACCATCGTCCTGCTCTATTACCACTGACTCGTTATCCCTCATACACCGCCACCTTTAATCATCACCACCTATATACAATGTCCGACCCAACAATCAAAGGCCTACCGCCCCCGCCTGTCAAATACGACGGTTCAAACCAACGAATCCTCATCGTCCATGCCCGATGGAACGACACCATCATCCAGTCCCTCGTCTCTGGCTGTGTTGCAAAGCTCAAGGAACAAGGTGTTAAAGAGGAGAATATTGTGATCAAGACTGTTCCGGGCAGTTATGAGTTGCCATTTGCTACTCAGCGGTAAGGATTGTGCTGCAGGTGTATCCGTGATGGTGGACGTGCAATCTGACGGTGTTCTTCTTGCCGGTAGCCTGATTGCCGGTTCTCAAACCCAATCATCAGTCAACGCTCCCTCTCTCCTTGGCGCATCCTCCGCCAATCTCGTCAACCTTCTAACATCAGACGAACCAGCCACTCCTCAACCCTCATTAACAACAACCACAAAACCAAACGCACCATCCACCGGGCCCTTCTCCGCTGCCATCTCCATCGGATGCCTCATCAAGGGCTCCACCATGCATTTCGAATACATTTGCGACGCAGTGACCAACGGTTTGATGCGTGTTCAACTGGATACGGGCGTCCCGGTCATTTTCGGGGTGTTGACTGCGTTGACGGATGATCAGGCGCTTGAACGTGCCGGGTTGGGCAGGAAGGGTAATAAGGGGCACAGTGAGTCGCGCGATTCTTTTCCAGGGGTTTCTTCTTGGACCTGTGGTTGGGTCCTGATGCTGATGTGTCGATGTTGATCTTGCAGACCATGGAGAGGACTGGGCATTGGCTGCGGTAGAATTGGCTGCGCAGAGTGCGGAATGGTCAAAGGGAAACATTTAAAGCAATTACTCAAACGGCCTGCTCGCTCTACTTGCCAGACTTGTCAAAATCTTGATATCAGGAGAGCGTATATGAAATACGAATGAAACAAGCACTGGCAGAAATCTCCAATATCGATACAATACATAAAAATTCAATACAGTAAACCGTGTAAACAAGCCAGTCTATATGCTACAATGGGTAACCCAGCTGATATCTCTCTCAAATTCGCTCGCAACGGATATTAATTATAGTATGGGATGATTTCCCAACCCGCTCTCCGTATTATAGTTTACCAAAATCCGCTTCCATCCGCTTCATTAGTTCCTCCAGTTCCTCTGCGGTACTTTGTTTCGGCTGTTCGTGTATGCCTGTACCTGTATTCAGAGCGTCTTCTTTATCTGCAAAGAATGGCAACGGTTCGATCAGCACGAGAGCCGGAAATCTCTTGACGCAAAGCTAACCTGTCCATGTATCCGATCCAGCGCTTGATGGGAATCCGCCTGGTATATTTCGTTGAGATTCCATCTTTGGTTCGGCCGTGCCATTCACCTCACTCCCCTCGACTTTGGACATCGCCTCGCCGGAACCTGCCGCAAGATCCGCTGTGGCAACGCCACCATCGGCAGCACGCGCCGCCTTCTCGGCCTCCATCAGCCTAACAACCTTTCTCAACGCTTCCCTTTCCTCTATCGCCTCTTTAGCCTCTTCCTCCTTCTCTGCACGTTTCTTCCGCTCGTCAGCAACCATCTTGTTGGCCTCCTCGAACAATGCCTGGCTCAATGACTCGAGCTCGGCCTCGAGTTCCGCTTTGGCAGTTTTCATTGCGCCCAATTCGGATTTCAGGGTGGTCACGGATTTACTAGTGGCGACGAGGGTTGCACGCAGTTTTTGAACTTCGGCGTCTGATGCGCCACCGAGGGAGGAGTCGGAGGCGGATGCAGCTGCGGCATCGTACCAACCTCCTCGATTCGTGGGACGCATCTGTGCCGGGCTACGTGACAAGGATCCATGTGCGGTTGTCGGCGACCCCATAGTGAACCCATTCGTCGTGATCCCCAAATTCGGGGAACTCGATGCAGCGGCCGTGTTACTCATGCCGAGCGAGTTGAAAAACTCTGCACGTGTTGCTGCGCTCGGGGAAGGGATCGGGAGGTTCTGCAAGTCTGGTATACGAAGGTTTTGCAGACCGAGGTCTTGCATCAGCCCAGAGGAGCGCTTGTCAAAGTTTTTCCTAAAGAAGCCGCCGATGCCTGTTCCGGTGCTTGTTGACGGTGGCGGCGCGTTGGCGGTACTAGAACCCAAAGTATTGGATCGTTCCATCACCGGTCTCGTTGATTGAGGAATAGAAGTCGGTGTCGCAGGTTTGTTCGCTGCTGACCCTACACCAGGCCCGGCTTCACTTCCGCTTTTCCGCCTGACGAGCTGAGGCGGGATCATGGCTGCCGCCGCGCTACCCGCACCAGAGAACGGAATAGTCATCGACGTTGATCTCGCTCCGCCCGTGCCACCCACTGCTCTCGCCGCCGTCTCGGCATTCGCAATAATCCCAGCATTCGGGGTCCCAGGTCGACTACTTTCCGTTCCTATCGTATCGATACTCGTCTTACTGGAGGAATGCTGCTGAAGATTCGGCACGGGCAACATCCGACCTGCAAACCCTTCCCCACCACGCCTCAACGCTTCTTCTAGCATCTCCGAGTTCATTTCCGCCAGCTGCAAATTCGAGCGTGCGATCTTCAGGTGCATTTGGAGTTCCTTTTCGCTGTGTTGGAGGGCGTAGTGCTCGTTTGACTGTCGCCAGAGGCAATGACAATAAGGCTGGATAAACAGGGAAACGAAAGCGCAAGCGACATACCAGCTGCTCCGCATCCTGCAACACCTTCAACAAAGTCTCCTTTAACACATTTATCGCTCCCCTCTCCCTCCCCTGCTGCTCTGAAAGAGTACCCGTCTCACCTTGCTGCAAGACCGACTCGGACACATCTTGCACAAGCTTCCTATACCGACTCCACGCGAGTTCCCGTTTCGCCTTTTCCGCATCTTCATCAACCATGGACCATCCGCGTGCCCGTGCTTTGGCCTTTTCCTCACCTACTGTATGTGGACTGGGTGCGAGCTGTTTGTCGTCGTTGAAAGTGGGCGTGACTGACGTGTTGACGCTCAAGTATGACGGCGACTTGGCTTTATTGACGGGTGGAGAAACGCCGCTTTCGTCAATTGATGGTAACAGCGGAATCGAAGGTAGTGATTCGGGTGAGAAAGTGTCATGCCGTGTCCCGCTTGATGAGAGAGGTTGTTTACATGTCGGACATAATTCTGCTGTATGTTGCTGCGCATTGTTGTCAGAAAGGGAAAACGCAACCGGCACAGCAGAAGAGGTAGAGGAGCGGGAAATTGTCATTGCTGTTGCCATGGTGCGGCGAATAGGGGTGTTGTTGATATGCAAGTAGGAGTGAAAGTAGAAGACGTAAGTGGATAGTGTGGACCTACATGTTATGGTGTATTCAGCCCAGAATCATGGCGTCATTCCCATCTCTCACTGCGCCCTGGGTTGCCCGGCGGCCGAGAAAAGTTGCTTACCTAATAAATCGCGTACCCCTAAATTGCAGAAACAGGAATTGACCGGTGGGTACTCGCGTTTGAAGAGCAATCGTCTACTGGTGTATATCCCCTTGATTTCATTCCATCGCTTTCTGCTTGCACTTGTTCACTTGAACAGTTATACCACCTGCCGCATTCATCATGGCTCAGAGGCACACATACGAGGAATTGGCGGAGAGGTGAGTATCGTATCTCCCCGTTCTCCCTGGCTGGGTAGTTTATCGTGTTGGTTGCTGACTGTATGATGACTATGCGTGTGTCTCATCATTCTTTCTTTCCGTTGTAATCGCCTTTCGAAACGACCAACCTGACATCGATCTCGAATCCCATACCCTGCGGTATATGATGATTATACAGGATTTCTTATTCCGATAAATGTACGTCGCTCCTTCCTCCACACACATCCCAAACACCTCGCATCAGCTACCGGCAACACGTTCCTTTTCCACCCATGATCATACGGCGAAAGCTCACCTTTGCCCCTTCACCTTCTGATAAACAGACGCAGACGACCATTTCGAATACCGACATGTGATATTACCAAAACAGATGCTCAAGCTGTTACCAAAGACGTGAGTCGCGGTTCGTTGTTTAAGCGCATGGCGACGGCCTGCTGCCGGAGTGGGTTGGGTGTGATGGAGCGGAAAGAGGATCCAATATGTTGCTGCTCGTGATGATTGCTTGGAGGGTCGTGCGGAGATTTTCTCTGGCCGTAAAGAAGGCGGAAGACACGGCTCGAGCAGAAAATCGCACCTCCGACTCTCCAGCCCTCCTACCTCCGGTCGTCTTCTCTCTCGGCCTCGCGTACCTCGTATTCGCGACGTACCGCATCTGATCTGACCTCGCTACATCTCTATCGCCAAACAGGTTTTTTCAGGACGACGATTCGGGCCTACTGCGGATCTTGACAGAGTCGGAATGGAGAGGAATAGGGATTACACAGAGTTTAGGATGGGAGGTGAGTTGGCTCGCGTTCGTTATTGTGGTATGACGTGGCGTGTGAGTTTGTGACGTGTTCGGACTGGTTTGGCGGCTGGGTGTGGATGGGTGTGGATGATGCAAGATTGAGGATTTGCGTAGGCAGGGCCG